>VMDR010003816.1:34621-59925 GCA_007922815.1 Macrotus californicus
GGGGGGGGGGGGGGGGGGGGGGGGGGGGGGGGGGGGGGGGGGGGGGGGGGGGTGTGTGTGTGTGTGTGTGTGTGTGTGTGTGTGTGTGTGTGTGTTTCTCGCACCTGAAGGCCCCACAAAGAGCCAACAGACAGCATTTCAGACTTGTGGGAACACCGGAAGCCTGTGCACTGGATATGTAAAAAGTAAGTGTGGCCACACAGAGTAGGACAGAAGAGCCAGGAGAGGCAGACCACGCCAGCCACCACCAGGGTGATGGTGAACTAAGACAGCAAAGTACAACTAAGGAAGAGTAAACAGCAGAAAATATCTCTAGCAGTTGACACCAAGTTAAAAAAAAAAGCCACTGCTGAGTAGTTCAAGTGCCATATAAATACAGGACAGAAAGGACACTCCTTAAAGGAACCATCTCCTGCCCAGGAGAGGTGAGGAGCGATGAGGGACGGCTGGTGAGGGGAAGAAAGGAGGGTGCTTTCAGATTTCACACCATACACATGTGAGTTTAAGTAATTTCTATTTCAATTGTACTTATTTTTGAAACATTGTGAACATCCACAGAGGGGAGTAAGACTGCACTTATCTATTGGATTCTTTTTAAAAATGTTTTATTTTAAAATATTTTAGACATACAAAAGTTGCAAAATAAAAAGACAACCCACAAAATGGAAGAACATTCACCAATACATCTGATAAGGGGTTAATATCCAAAATTTATAAAGAATTATAAAACTCAACATCTAAAAACAAACAACCCAGTTAAAAAATGAGCAAAGGACCTGAAAAAACAGTTCTCCAAAGAGAACATACAGATGGCCAACAGGCATATGAAAAGATGCTCAACATCACTAATCAGAGAAATGCAAATTAAAACTAAAATGAGATATCATCTCACACCTGTCAGAATGGCTATCATCAATAAATCAACAAACAACAAGTGCTGGAGAGGATGTGAAGAAAGGGGAACCCTTTTGTACTTTTAGTGGGAATGTAGACTGGTGCAGCCGCTGTGGAAAGCAGTATTGGAGACACCTCAAAAAATTAAAAATGGATCTGCTTTTTGACCCAGCGACCCCACTTCTGGGAGTATATCTGAAAAAAACCAAAACACTAATTCGAAAGAACATAAGCACTCCTATGTTCACTGCAGCATTATTTACAACAGCCAAGATATGGAAGCAGCCCAAGTGTCCATCATCAATCAATGAGTGGATAAAACAACTGTGGGACATTTACACAATGAAATACTACTCGGCCTAAGAAAAAAGAAATTTGACCCTTTGCGACAGCATGGATGCACCTGGAGAACGTTATGCTAAGTGAAATAAGCCAATCACAGTAAGATTAATACCATATGATTTCACTATATGTAGAATCTAATGAACAAACTGATCTAACAAGCAAAATAGAGGCAGACTCATAGATGGAGAGCAGGCTGACAGCTAAGAGTGGGGAGTGGAGGGGGAGTGGAGGGACTGAGCAAAAAGGAAAAAGGACCCATGGACATGGACAACAGTGTGGTGACTGCAGGGTTGGGGGGTCCAAGGGGACTAAATGGTAATGGAAGAAAAAACAATTAAAAAATTCTCTATTTAATCCAACTAAAAAAAAGCTGCAAAAGAAGTTTGGAGTTCTGTCCTGGCTGGCGTAGCTCAGTGGACTGAATGCCAGCCTGTGATCCAAAGGGTCGCTGGTTCAATCAGGGCACATGCCTAGGTTGTGGGACCAGGTCCCTGGTGGGGGGCACACAAGAGGCAATCACACAGTGATGTTTCTCTCCCTTTCTCCGTCCCTCCCCTCTCTAAAAACCAATCAATCAATCTTTAAAAAATAAAAGAGATACCTTCTATTCAGCTTCCCCTAATGTCAACATCACATTGTAACAACAAGGAAATTCTCTAATTCCAAATACCTATGACATCATGCTATGAACAACTGCAAAGACTGTACACTCCAGTCTGAGCCTCCTACTCCAGCCCAGGACCTGCCCTGCACTTGGGGTCATGTTCTATTGTCCTCCTAAACGGGTTACTTTTTAATAATATCAACTGAAACAATATATTAAAAAATTACATGAAATAGAGTGTAAGTAGTTTCTGCTTGCTCACAGATCTGTCAAATACAAAGTTACAGAAAAGCCCACAAGATGATTAAAAAGGCAGAACAGAATGCTACATCTCCACTGCCCCCACCCCACTTCTTTCTTTTCTTTCTCCCATCACCACCCTCAAATTATCCAGAGATCTGCAGAGGTCCCCTTGGGTCTTCAGTGAGCAGAAACAGATCCATGGGCAGGTAAAGAACCAGAATGAGTCTGTGCCAGCCTCCGTCAGCCAGATCACAGCCCAGGTGGAAGGTCAGGAAGGCTTCAGCCAGAGAAGCATTAGATCACAACTGAGGAGGCCCTACCTGCCTTACAAACCTTAAGAGTAAGACCTGAAAGGAGCAAACTGCTTCCCATGGCAAAGCTCAGAAGATTTACAGAAATGCAAAACTGCACAGTCCCCAGTGAGGGAAAAATCACAGTGTCTGGCTTCTAGATATTCCCAAGCATGTTAGCTGAAACAATCTGAGCAAAAAGAGAGCGGGGAGAAAGTATGGTATAAAATAAGTATACATAAATCCATACTGACATAAATAAAGCCTGAACAAAGAAATGGGTAGAAAAGACAAATCTTCCTCACAACTAGCCCCTCCCCCTCCTCTCATATATGCTCTGGATTTAGTGCTGGCATTTGAAGGACAGAGGATGAAAACGGAACAGTAGCCCTGACCAGTGTGGCTCAGTGGCTTGGGTGTCACCCCCAAAAGTGAAAGGTCACTGATTCAGTTTCCAGTCAGGGCTGGATTGCAGGGCTGGGTTGCAGGCCAAGTCACAGGGCTGGGGCATGCAAGAGGTAGCCAATCGATGTTTCTCTCCCTCTTTGTCCCTCCCTTCCCCTCTTCTTTAAAAGGAGGTTGGGGGAGAGAGGGACAATAAATACACAGGGCAGGGACCTTCGCCAAATGGCCAAGATTAACATCACACATGTCATGGTGACGACCCACACCCCTGACAGGATGCCATGACAAGGTACTCCAAAACCAAAACCTCACTCTAAGGAGAAAACATCAGACAAATCCAAATGGAGGATATCCTACAAAATACCTAGATGGTGCTCCTCAAAAATGTCAAGGTCACAAAAGACAAAGAAAGACTGAAAAACTGTCCCAGACAGGAGACAGGATGACTAAATGTAGTAGAGTGTGATGGATGGAATCCTGGGACAAGAAAGTTACATTAGGTAAGAATTTAGGAAATCCGAATAAAGTCTGTGGTGTAATTCACAGTAATGAATCAATACTGGTTTGTTTTGACAAAAGTACCATGGTTTAGTAAGACATTAGCAATTAGGGGAAGATGGATGAGAGAGACACAGGAATTCTCTACTATCTTTACAACTTTTCTATCAATCTAAAAAATCAGGCATGAAATTAAGAAAATATAACACATAATGAGAAAAAAATCAATCAATTGAAACCAACCCAGAATTGACACAGAAGACACAGCCACTGAACAGTTACTATAACTGAGTTCCCCAAGAGTCAAAGACTTAACTGGAGACATGTTAAGTATGACCTTGGAGAGGTGAAAACTACACACACCACGGGAGATAGAAACCACCCTGGATGGGACTAACAGCAAAACAGACATTCAGAAGAGGAGATCAGTGAACTCCAGCACGCTAAGCTGGAGAGAGAGAACAGGTGACTGGGAGAAGATGAGCACCGCATCATTGGTGAACTAGGACACTGCAAGCAAATGAAGAGATGTATGACTGGAGGTCCCACAGAGGATGAGAGACAGAAAAAATATTTGAAACAGTAAAGCCTTTGGGTTTTCAAATTTTGATGAAAACTATAAACAAGGAGATCCATGAACCCCAACGCTAAAGACACATGAAGAAAACTTTACCAAGACACGTCAGAGAGATGAAAGGAAAATCTTAAAGAGCAGCCAGAGAGAAAAGCCACATGGAGAAGACCAGACACAAGGATGACAGCAGATTCTCATGGGAAACAACCTGAGCACAAAACCAGGGAGCAGCATTTGTGAAGAACTGAAAGAAAAATACTTGTCACCTTGGGTTCAGCACCCACTGAAATTCTTCTAAAATCAAAGACAATATGAATACACTAAAAATCATTCACTTTAAACAGGTGAGTTATTTCCATAAAGGTGATTTCATATATACACATACACACAGCTGAAATAAAAACTTTTTCAGACATACAAAAACTGAAAGAACTTAGGAGCAGAATCACACTACAAAAATCCTGACAGGAGTCCTTCAGAGGCAGGGGGAAATGACGCTGGACATAAATAGGAATCTACACTAAAAACGAAGAGCACCAGAAATGGCAATGACGCAGGCAGACACATCAGACTTTTTCTTTTACAGTCAACTGTTTAAACAAAAACAACAGTAATGAAGTATGGAGCTCAGAACATACGTAAAAGTAGAATGTAAAAAAACAACAGACGCTGGTGGGGAGACACGTATGTACACTATTTCAAGGTTCTTATATGCTATAAATGTGGTATGCAACAATAGATTTAAACTTAATCATACCAATAATCATACTAGATGTAAATGGTCTAAACACCCACTAAAAGGGAAAGATTGTCATATTGGGATCCTTTAAAAAGCAATTCCCAACTCCAGGCTGCCTACAAGAACCCTCTTTAAATATAAAGACAAGAAGTTTACACTTAAAAAGATAGAAAGGATATATATATATAGCATTGTAATACTAGTCAAAAGAAAGAGTGGCTATTTTAATATCAAAACAGATGCAGAACAAAGATCTCAGGGATAAGAAGGTGATTTCATAATAAAGAGGCAGGTGAAGATGATGTAACAGTCTCAAATGTTTATACCCCTAATAACTGACTTCAAAATACATGAAGTAAAGACAAACTTGCAGGAGAAATACACAAAACCACACACATCATCACAGATTTCAACATCCTTTTCTGAATGCAGTTGTCCCTCAGTAGCCTCAGGGTTCCAGGACTCCCCACAGATACCAACATCTGCAGGTGTGCAAGTCCCTTATATAAAAGGAAGTAGTGTTTGCATATAATCTACATACATCCTCCAGTATACTTTAAATTATCTCTAGATTACTTATAATACCCAATACAATATAAATACTTTGTAAATAGTTGTTACACTGTATTGTTTAGGAAATAATGACAAGAAAAAAATTTTGTACATGTTTAGTATAGAGCAACCATCATAGGCCTAAATACATAGTACCTGTCAGCAATAACCTAACATTTTTTCCTACTTTCCATCCATGGTTGGTGTGGTCGGTTGAATCCATGGATACGGAATCTACAGATACAAAGAGTTAAGTGTAAGTGATAGAACAGATACACAGAAAGTAAGGGTGCTGCCTGCCTAGTACTGAAGGGTAGTGAACAGTACATGTTATCCCCTTTTTTGAGAACTTCACAATGGACCTCCTGGTCCATTTTCTAAGCTAAAGAAAAGCAGTGAAGCATAGGCTAAGGTGCTTAAGAGATCTGTTCCTAATTCAGGAAATATTTATTAAGCACTGACAGGCTACATTAAAAACAAACCAAACCTGTCTTGACTATACCTCAGAATGCAGCTGCAGCAGCTGATATTTAACCCATCTAGGATGCACGTTAACAGAGCTGAACCAACAACATGGACAAGCTCATCAAGAGCCCCATGTCTAGGGCCTCCAATAAACCCAGAGCCTGTACTTCTTAATCACTAAACTCCTGGAACAGAAAACTCCCGCAAGGCTGCTTTTCTCTGAACACTATGTTAGAAAAAAAGAACACTGGAAACAGATTTTACCCAATCCCATTATCTAATCAAAAAAAAAAAAAAAACACTCTGGAGAGTGAATCTGTGTGTCTAATCACCACCAGTGATCTTGCCTATCATCTGAATTAAGAAAGTGGCTGACTTCACTCAATTTGCACTTTCATATCAAGTTATTCCTCTCCCCTCCAACTGATAAACCTTAAAGCCAATTCATAAAACACTTCAATGTCAACTCTGAAGAACTGTTATACAATTATTTCAAGACACCAGACAAGTATAAGCCCATATCTATCCCAAAAGAACTTCTCCCTGTCACCCTGCAACCACTCCCCACCCTTCTGGTTACCCATTTAAGCCAGTATCATGGGATGGGTAAATGGGAAAGAGGAGTGTAAATGCACCAATCCACGTTGTTCTGGAAAAACTGATTTTGGGTGGTGCATAAATGTGTCAGCTGAATTAGAAAAAGGATTTCCCCAAAGGTCAGAGCCATGATGACAAGGGCATGAGTTCAGTTAGCTCTGTTACCATCCATTCAACCTCCTGACACAGCAGCCCAGGAAAGACCTGGAATAAACCTATAGATTCCAGGATTTCAGGGGACAAAGCTGTAACACCATTCAGTCCGACTAACCAAAGGGGAAAGTGCAATCTTTCCGCTCCTTGCATTCATTTGTTCTGTTGTGTACTGGCTTGTTTGGTCCCATCCCTTACACCACAAAACTAAAGGATGTCGGCTGTACAGATGGGGTAGGGTGGCTAACAAAGAGGAAAGATGCATTTCTAGTTGAAACAAAAATGACTACTCAATCACGTTGGTTTCAAACTCCTAAGCCTCACCACAAATATCTGGAAATTAAATTTGATATTCTGGGCTCTTCTGAGAAGGCTTTGGTGGAAAGCATATGGTTATTACTTCTTTAGACCATTTTAGAACGTTAAAATTGCATGGGGGAAAAAAGTAACATTAAGTCTGTACGAGCTATACTTACTATGAGGTTTAAGTACGTAATAACATACAGATTAGAACATAAGACACCTTATTTCCCAAAATAGGAAAATTACCTAGAACACATTATCCTTTCAAAGAAATATACTGGTGTTACAGTGGGAGAAATTGTTTTTATAGATGTCTAGTTTTTTTTTATCTTCAATTTAACAATCGAATCTGTGTGTGTGCACACAACCCCATCCCCAATGGGGGACTCGAGATCTAAACTTCCTGTCCTGAATTATACAAAGCCCTGGATGTCCCTCTCAGCTGACTTCTGGGTATCCCAGTCACTCCTTCCACTGGTACCTCAAATCCATCATACCCAAACCACAGCTTCTCCCATCAGCGCCTTCTCTCACCCCTGTCTCCACAGCAACATTGTCATCCTTCTAATCACCATGCTTGAGGATCTAAATTGCCCAGCTTCCCAAACCCCACACTCTGGAGAGCCTCTGTTGGGCCCTCCATCCCACAGCAGCCATGGAGACAGGGTCTCATGCCTGCCTCACTGGGATTCCTGCCCCCACATTCCTCTTCTAATACTTGCTTCTGCTCACCACCTTTCAGCATAGCATACTCTTTGGTCTGGCATTACAAACCTGCCTATACCCCAACTCTTAAGACACATCGAGCTACCCTGCTCTAGACCCGTTCTGTTTTCTTCACACAAAATTCCTTTTCTAGATCCCCATGGCCATTTGTTCTAATTTTACTTATTACTCAAAACCCACCCCAATGCTACCACCTTGACAGAGCCTTTGTCAACCCCAACCCTCAAGAGACATGGAGTCTCCTCTCTTCCAGCTGCACACTTCCTCTCACAGGAGCTTCTCACTGGTCTCTCTGTGGGCCTTGCATCTTACTGCAAGACTGTTAGTGCAGGAGGCAAGCCTCATCCACCTGTGCTCGTGAGTGACACCATGGCCCTCAGTCTGCAGGAGTGGAGCCCCACACAAACTTTAAAGTTCGGATTTTCTCCTGTAACTGGAATAACAATGCCCACATCAGAGGATCTTTAAGGATTCAAAGGTGAAGCAGCTGGCCCAATGCTGACAGACAGTAAGTCTTCCAGGTGCCATTACTCTTCATCCTGGAAACACAGCATCTTGTACGTAACAGGTGTTAAATATTTACTGAACAGAAGGAAATACATTAAACAATGAGAATTATTATTTTGCTTTACATGAATAGATATTTTTTAAATGTATGCCAAAAAAGAATCACAAAGTAAGTTCTTATAATAGAGATTAATTTAATTCTGAGGGCTACAAATAAGGAAAGCTCAAAACACCACTTGTCAAAAATGGGAGTGGGTGATCCTGATCCCCTGTTGGATATACAAACCCAGCAATGCTAGCAATTCATAGGTACGCTCCTCTTCAGCCTCTTTCACCATGTCCCAGATGCAGAGTGAGCTTCCACAGAGGGCATCTGGCAGCTATATGCACAGTTCAACCCAGAGGTGAGAGCAAGTCAAAAGGTCCACGGAAGACAGCAGGAGCTCTCAGCCTGGATCCCTCCACAACGTAGCACATCCTAAGACTGCAACCCCAGCCAGACTTCCAGGTCAATGGAAAACAAATGGCCTTGAGTCCTCCAACCCTGCCATATCACTCTCAATAATCAAGAAACTTCTCTTAATATGAAAATACATCTGACAGAAAAATTAAGAGTAGTTTCTCCTCACCTCAATAAAACCATAAAAAGATCATTTTCCTATACAGAAGTTATATCTTATGATAAAGAGCTCCAGTAAAGATGCTTATAGGATTCTATATCTGAATTTCATAATAAATGGCCTAAAGAGGTTATTGAAGGAAAAAACCCAGAGTCTTCATTTCCAATTAAAGCAAATCTAACATTATTAGAAAGTCTGTTTCAAGGTCTCATTGCAGCCAATTCAGAGGTAGCAATTTTTTTAATGGCTAATAAAACTTGAGTATACAGAACTCTGTAACTTTAAAAAGTTCTCCAAATTAGCAAATATATAATAATATATTTCAAGCTTTTGCAGTCCAGATCATCTAAAAGATCTACAAAATTGGAAGAGCAAAGACAAATTTTAAAATCATGTGACCAGGCTGAACTATAAGACAAAATTAAAGTGAGCCAAGAGAGGCAACATAATTGAAACAATCCAAGAGAATCAGGGTCTTAATGATGCGAGATGCAAGCTCAATTTTGAGGCAGCTTCTTAAAAGGAAGAATTATGCAAGTAAACTGGATGAGCCCCAGGGAAAAGCTGCTGGCTGCCAGAGGAATGGACTGGACATCACCCAACAACCTCCCCGGAAAGCAGAGTCATGCCTCTAAAACCAGGCTATCACTCAAGAACCCAGCCTGTACTGTGGGGCTCAGTTCATTTGCTAGGTAGGCAACCAAAAAAAAGATCAAAGGAAGGACAAACAGCTAGGGAGCCAACCTGCAATTGAGGATGTGCTGAGCGTATGTATGAGCACACACCCAGTAAACATACACAGACCCACTTTAAATGGGAGCCAGTTTTCACATTTCCATGACTGCAGGAAGGGTGCTCACTGCCAAAGATTCCCTCTGAAAAAGCACACACATTCGTGAGCTATAAGGTGGGAGAGGGGGTTGGGGGATGGACACAATCAGATTCTCTTGAGGCTGTAAAATGTTTAGTTATTCATAAGCATTTAGGCTGACATAATTTGTTCAGCTTCATTTTTTCTCTTACTACAGCTGTTTCCAAAGTGTTGTCCAAGAACCCTTAGGGATCCCTGCAACTCTTTTGAAACTTTTTTCATAACACTGCCTTTTTAGCTGGGGTGATATTTGTACTGATGATGCAAAGGTGGTGGTTCAATTTGCTTAACAATCTTCATGATGAAGCAATAACTGTTATTTCCATTAAACCCTAGCTTTGCATAAATTTTCATATCCTATGACAAATTACAGAGTGTGCATGAAGCATTTCTGCTCTGTACCAAATACAACAGTTCTCTCCAACAAAAGCACAACTTCAGGGAACACAATTTTTCTGTAAAAAAAATGACTGACATACAAACTCCAATTATTCAGACGTGGGAATCTGGCAGATCGTTTCTGGAAAATGAGCAAACGAAACTACCAGTTCAAGGAAAACACCTGACGTAACTTATTGTCAATACTAAAATTCAAACATTTAGTCAAATATTAAAACTTTGAAAAACTCCCCACTGTCAGCAGATAGCTTCTGGTGGCTTAAAGGCTCTTCAGATGAGAGGGAGGCAACAGAAACAAAAGTCACTTTCTGTCACAGTAAAGTTAAGTACATCAGCATCTGGAAGATCTATGTAATGCAGCGAACCAAACACAGCTGTGAGAGATCATCTCAAAGTGCAGGGAAAGACCGTGGGTTTAAAGGTAGCTGAAAAGGAACAGCCCACAACTCCATGGAGGTTCCAGGTTGCCAATGACTTTTCCCCCAAGTGACTTACTTGTCAAGTTTTGCTGTTGTATCAAAGAAAACCTCCAAAATTATGTCAAGAAGCTACTCAAATACTCTTCCCTACATGTTTTCTTTGTATGCTTTAACCAAAGCAATGCATTGTATGACAATCACAATCACTTTGTTTTTTGAAAACAGTTACTTTTGGTAAAAATGTGTTCTTTTAGAGTAATATGCAATGTGTTTATTATTCTTGTTAGTAAATAAATATTTCATCAACAGATATATGTATATATACACACACAAAAAAAACTCTTTGGACTCCTCAGTATTTACAACATAAAGAGTTCCTGAGCCCTAGCCAGGTAGCTCAGTTTGTTAGAATGTCATCCCGATACACCAAGGTTTCAGGTTCGATCCCTGGTCAGGGGCACATAAAAGTATCAACCAAAGATTGGGAAAGAATACAATAAAAAAAATAAATTAAAAAAATACCATCAAAATATATGAAATACTTAAAAATAAATCTGAACAAAGATGTGAAAGACTCATACACTAAAAACAAAGAACAGAGCTGAGAGAAACTAAAGACCCAAGTAAATGGAGAAATAGACTGTTTCTGAGTTAGACCATTCAATATTGTTAAAATGTCAAGTCTTTCCAATTCCCAGCATGCATTTTTGTCAAAATTGGTAAGTTCAGACTTCGTTCAGTCAAGATAGCGGCATAGGTAAATGCGGTACTAGCCTTCTACACAGCAAAATTACAAGTAAACTACAAAACAACTGTCACTGAGAACTTCCTGAAATCTGACTAAATGAAGTCCTACAACTAAGGAATTAAAGTAGCTGCATCAAAACTAAGCATGGAGAGATGGAATGGGCTGGACCCACACGCATGTATGATAGATGAAATCTGGGATATCTTGGTTGCAGA
Source organism: Macrotus californicus (assembly GCA_007922815.1). NCBI lineage: Eukaryota > Metazoa > Chordata > Mammalia > Chiroptera > Phyllostomidae > Macrotus > Macrotus californicus. The sequence goes on from VMDR010003816.1 coordinate 45,789, forward strand.
GGTCCCCACTGTGGGGAGAGGGGTCCCAGCCTTACACCAGACTCCCCAGCCCAGGGTTCCAGTGCCAGGAAGAGAAGTCCCCATAACTTCTGGCTGTAAAAAAGTGGGGATTGAGGCTGAGTGAGACACAGGACTTCTGGAGTCCCAGGCAGTTCCTCTTAAGAGTTCACCACCAAACCAGCATTATATGAAATGTTAAAGGGTCTTGTTCAAGAAAAAAAAAAAAAAGATGAAAAATTTGAACAAAATGGCAATAAATACTTATCAACAATTAATCTAAAAAACAAAATAAATAAGGAAGCAGAACAGAAATAGACTCGTAGACACAGAGAACATTTTGACAATTACCAGTCTGGGAGGCAGGGGTTGTGGGGACGGGTAAGAAAAAAAAAAAGTGAAGGAACTGTGAAGTACAGATTGGTCATGGGGACATAAAGTATAGCAATGGGAATATAGTCAATAATATTGTAACAAGTACGTATGGTACAACATTTATCAGGATGATCACTTAGTGAGCTATGTAATGTCTAATCACTGGGGTGTACATCTCAAACTAATATATTGTATGTCAACTAATTGAAAAATAAAATTAATTTTTATCTTTTAAAATTTTTTTGTTTTTAAATAGAGTTGTCTCCATTTCCCCCTGCCCCAACTCCCTCTAACCCCAGCCATCCTCACCTCCTACCCTTGATCCTACAAAAATAATTTTTGAATGGAAAAAAAAGAATTACCAATGAATGTATAAATAAGTGGAACAATCAAATAGATGTCTCTCTCACTCCCCTCTTCTTCTCTCTCTTCCTCTCTCTAAAATGAATAAAGAATTCCTGAGAAGAAAAAGTGTGGTGATAGGACTCTGGACCCATGGGTATGCAAGAGAGATAGATAGATGGCTAGTCCAGGACCTCACTTCCATCACAGACCCTGCGAAGACCTCACACATGACAAGACCCTAATTTAATTTGTATGGCCTGCTCCACGGACCTCACCATAAATGCTGTGAACCAGATTAGGAGAGGAAAGATACACATATACAAAAATCTGAGCATTTCTCCCAAAGAAGTGTCGGCTTTCTGACCATGTCCCTGGGGTAATTTCAGATGCCCAGCACAGTGTTGTTCCATGTCAAGAGCAGAGGTAGGCCTCACCAGGTGGACCTTTCTGCTGTCCATGCTTCTTCTTCAGGAAAAGGAAATGCAGCCACCTCTGACTGAGATATGTGAAGACCAGCAGAGGATGTCCAGTTGGCCAACGGGGTGGGGACAGGGTATATACGAGGCCTATTTGCCTCAGGCTGAGGCATGACCAGGACTTTGTTCCTTCTGCTCAGCACAATACTATTTCAAATTTCAGAGTCTCCTTTTGTAGACCCAGACACAGTACTGGCCCCTGTGTATCAAAATGGAAAGAACCCAAAATCATGTAATACACGTGACAAGGATAAAGGCCTAGAGGGGAAGCTGCAGTAGCAGGGTGAATGCACCACTTCAAGTCATCCCAAGCTGGCTGGCTACCAGCCCAGGACACAGTCCTTCACCCCTGGACGTTTACTCTGTTTGGTAGGATTCAGTGTCCGGCAAGGGGCAGGGGGTTGCGGGGGATCTCAGCGGCAATTCTGTTGCTACATCAGTGTGCAGAGCACACTTTCAAAAATGACCAGAAAGGGTTGTGAGGCCCTATGTGTGTTGACTTAGTAAAACTAAACTGTATTTGAAGCCCTGGCAGGGTGGCTCCATTGGTTGGAGTATTGTCCCATACACCAAAAGGTGTGGGATTGTTCCCCAATCAGAGCACATACCTAGATTGTGGGTTCAATCCCCAATCCAGGCAAGAGGCAAACGACCAATTTTGTTCTCTCTCTCTCAAAATCAATAAATATATCCTTGGGTGAGAATTTTTTTTTTATTATATTTGAAGAATCCGATAACAGCTAAAATCCCCGATACACTCTAAGTATTCTAAAACCAGCTTAAAAATTACTATTCTAGCTCTGGCCAGGTGACTCAGTTGTTTAGAGAGTCACCCCATACACCAAAAGGTTGCAGGTTCGATCCCCAGTCAGGGCTCATACCTAGGTTATGGGTTCATTCCTGGGTCAGGGAACTAACAGGAGGCAACCAATCAATATCTCTCCCTCTCACATCTATGTCTGTTTGCCTGTCCCTCCCTCCCTCCCTCTCTCTCCCTCTCTCTCTCTCTCTTTAATCAATAACACATATCCTTAGGTGAGAAATAAAAATAAAAGAATGTCTAGTCTCTGAAAGAAAAATTAAGTGGTATGGGCAAAGGCACATTGGCTGGACACAGTGGCATACATTTCCCAAGGAATCCCAGTGAGGGCCTCACACGTCTCTGAACTGGGTATGCATCCCTTAGATACCCCAGAGAGACTACAGCCTAAGGCCATCCTTTCTCTTTCTCTCTCTCTCCCTCTTTCTCTCACCAACTATGCAATGTCTAAATGTTGTAAGAATGGTTTCCATGCAAGGGGTCTGAGGTTTTTCATGGAGGGCTGCATCATTCCTGAGAAATGTCCTCCTGTCACAGTCCAGGGCTCTTGGACTCACAACACAGTACAACACAGTACAAACTTGGGGCAGGAATAGCCCCTCTCTTCCAGGCAGTTCAGAGAGGTCAGAATTGAGTTCAGAGGTCAGCATGTGGCTTTGTTTATTGTTTGTTTCTCCAAAGCCCATAGAGGCAACTGAAAAGTGGTCCAAGATGACCTACTGTAGGTGAATGGATAAGCTGTGCGATATCCACATGATGGAATATTATTCAGCCCTGGAAAAACTTAGCTGTCAAGCCATGAAAAGTTATGGAGGAATCTTAAATACATATTTACTAAGTGAAAGAAATCAGTATGAAAAGGCAAAATACTGTAGGATTCCAACCATACAACATTTTGGAAAAGACAAAACTATGGAGACAATAAGAAAGATCAGTGATTACCAGGAATTTAAGGGATAGGATGAACAGGTGGAGCACAGAGGATTTTTAGGGTAGTGAAACTACTCTGGAGGATAATACAATGAAGTCTTCGAGTGTACAACACCAAGAGTGAGTTCTTATATAACTTTGGGTGATGATCTGTAGGTTCATCGACTGAAAAAAATGTACCACTCTGCAGGCGATTCTTGATAATGTGGAAGACTGGGAACGGGGATGTATATGGGAATTCTCTGTACTCCTGCTCAATTTTGCTATGAACCTAAAACTGCTCTAAAAAATAATTTGTTAAAAAAGGGGGTATGGGGTGATTCTCCTGCCAGAAAAAGAAAATGTACAGCAAGACAGGCTCATAGTACTGGGTCAGTTCCCAGGGAGAACTGAGGTCTCAGGAGAGGGCCCCAAGGAACAGAATGGCTGATTTACATAACAAAGGCAATCTCTTCCAAGACAGGCCCCCATCATGAACAGCCCAGACAATGCCTGGCCTTGGCCCTGGCCCTCCACCCAGCCAGCTTCCGGACACCCCACCTCATGAGGCCCCTCCAACCTCCAGACAAGCTTTTCACTCTATCTCTAACCTCCTGAGGTTCACACACAAGCTCAAGTGACCTTGGCCCAACCTCACAAAGCACCTACTAACTGTGTTGATGACTTGCACGCTCTAAGATGGAAAAGAAACCAAGGTGGAAGTGGACAAGGCCCCTCCTCCAAAAATCAAAAAACGTGAAAATTAAAATTTTATCAGGCACATTACAAATTTCTCTCTACATTACAAAACTATTAAAGGTCATGTTTTGAAGATTAATGTCATGAGAAATGAATTCTAAGTTTAAAATTCTAAGTTTAGACTATAAAAATTTCTGTACAGTGTGATTTTTTTGTGAAAATTATGAGACATATTGAAAAATTTCAATTTAGATGTTTATCTTTGGTGGAATTACACATATTTTTATTTTCTTCATATTTAAATTCATTTACTAGGTGTTATCAGTTGAATTGTATCCTCCCAAAAACGACAGGTTGGGATCCTAAGCCCCAGGTACATCAGAATGTGGCCTTACTTGGAAACAGGGTCACTGCAGAAGGAGTCAAGATACAATCATCTTAGGGTGGGTCCTAACCCGGTATGTCTGATTTCCTTATAAAAAAGGGAATATTTGGACACAAACACACAGGGAGAACATCATGTGAAGAAGTAAACAGAGATGAGATGATGTTCTATAAGCCAAGAAACATCAAAGCTGTCAGTAAACCAGTAGGACTAGGAAAAAGGCATGGACAGATTCTCCTCAGCACCAGAAGGAATCAGTTCTGCTGACACCTTAGTCTCGATTTCTAGCCTCCAGGACTGAGAAAGAATAAATTTCTGCTGTTTAAACTGTCCTGGGAGGGGGACTTTGTAACAGTAGCCATGGCAAACTGATACTACTTAAGTTTTCTTCAGTGTGGATAAACTACCTCAATGAGAGGAAAACCTAGTTTCTATAAAAGACACTACATAGCATAACTCTTAGATTAAAGGCAAGATTTATATAGTTCATTGCACAAAAGAACTGCCCTTTCAACAAAAGAAAATAATAGTATGTTTGGATACCTATACCTCATCTTAACTAGCTCTCTGTAAAAGTAATTGGGAGTTACCTTACTGATATTAATTTCAAATTAACCACATACTCTTGAACTACAATAAGGCACCAGAGATAGAATGCTTCTTTAAGTTGCGGGGCAGATGTTTCAACTGATTCTACTGAGAAGTGTGGAGGTGAAAACATAGAGAGAATTCCAGACTTCTGGCCAAGATGGAGGTGTAGGTAGACATACTTTGCCTCCTCACACAAGCAAAAGAAGGGCAACAACAAATTTAAACACAAAAAATAACCAGAACTGCCAGAAAATCTAACTGTATGAAAGTCCAACAACCAAGGAGTGAAAGAAGAAACATTCGCCCAAACTGGTAGGAGGGGCGGAGACTGACAGCTGGGGAAGACAGGACATGGGGCAAGGCGTTGGCTGGCAGACTTGGTGGTCCCATATTTGTGTGCAGATAAATGGGGAGGAACAACCGTGGAGTGAGACAGACAGCACAACCCAGGGTTCCAACACCAGTAAATAAAGCCTGAAAACCTCTGGCTGTAAAAACCTGTGGGAGTTTCAGCAGCAGGAGAAACTCCCCGTCTCACAGGAGAGCTCATGGCAGAGACCCACAGGGTTCTAGAATGTATACAAAGCCACCCACCCAGGAATCAGTACCAGAAGGGCCCAATTTGCTTGTGGGTAGCGGGGGAAGTGATTGGAAGCCGAAGGAGAGGCAAGCAAGCAGCCTTGTTCCCTCTTTGACCTCTCCCTGACACACGGCACCACTACAAAGCCACATGGGTTGCCCCGCCCTGGGGAAGACCAAAGGCTCCGCCCCTTACTACATAACAGGTACGCTGAGACAAAAAAAGAAAATATGGCCTAAATGAAAGAACAGATCAAAGCTCCAAAAAATAGAACTTAAGCAATGAAGAGATAGCCAACCTATCAGATGCTGAGTTCAAAACACTGGTAATCACGATGCACACAGAAATGGTTGACTATGGTCACAAAATAGAAGAGTGAAGGCTATGAAAAGTGAATTAAAGGAAAATACACAGGGAACCAATAGTGACAAGAAGGAAACCAGGACTCAAATCAACGATTTGGACCAGAAGGAAGAAATAAACACTCAACCAGAACACAATGAAGAAACAAGAACTCAAAATATGAGGAGAGCCTTAGGACCCTCCGGGTCAACTTTAAACATTCCAACAACATCCAAATCATAGGGGTGCCAGAAGGAGAAGAGGAAGAGCAAGAGATTGAAAACTTATCTGAAAAAATAATAAAGGAGAACTTCTCTGATCTGGCAAAGGAAATAGAATTCAAGGAGGTCCAGGAAGTTCAGAGAGTCCCAAAGAAGCTGGACCCAAAGCACATCATAATTACATTACCCAAGATTAAAGATAAGGAGAGAATCTTAAAAGCAGTAAGAGAAAAGGAGACAGTAACCTACAAAGGAGTGCCCATAAGACTATCAGCTGATTTTTCAAAAGAAATCTTGCAGGCAAGAAGAGGCTGGAAAGAAGTATTCAAAGTCATGAAAGGCAAGGACCTACATCCCAGATTATTTTCTCCAGCAAAGCTAACACTTAGAATGGAAGGGCAGATAAAGTGCTTCTCAGACAAGGTCAAGTTCAAGGAGTTCATCATCACCAAGCCCTTATTATATGAAATGTTAAAGGGATCTAAGAAAAAGATGATGATCAAAAATATGAACAGTAAAATGACAACAAGCTCACAACTGTCAACACAACTTAAAAAAAAACAACTAAGCAAACAACTAAAAGAGGAACAGAATCACAGAAATTGAGATCACACGGAGGGTTTATCAGTGAGCAGGGGGAGGGAAGAGATAGGGGAAAAGATACAGGAAGTAAGAAGCGTAAATGGTAGGTACAAAATAGACAGGGAGAGGCTAAGAATAGTATGGGAAATGGAGAAGCCAAAGAACTTATATTTGCAACCTACGGACAAGAACTAGGGGGGAAAGGGAGATGCTGGTGGGAGGGAAGGTGCAAGGTGGAAGGGAATAAAGGGGAGAAAAAAATTTGGGACAACTGTAATAGCACAATCAATAAAATATATTTTAAAGAAGATAGAACAAATTCTTGGTAGTACTCCTATTCCCTGCTAATCCCATATCCTGTTTGCCCCAGACTATCCACAACCTCCCAACACTAACCAAAATTTATTTATTATTTGTTTTAAACTGACACAATTTGGAACAAACTGATTTAGCAAACTCTAAAGGCTCCAAGCATGCATGACTGAAACAAGCCTCAAGAGCTAAGATTACAGGGAAAGAAGCAGCAGAAAGAATGAAGTGATGTTAGAATGAGTGACCCAGGGTTCCTTGGAGAAGGTGAAACTTCTTGAAGTGAGGGGGAGCACAGAAAACATGCTAGAACCATCTCCACATACCTTTTGATTGAATCTTTTCTTGCCTCTGAATAATGTTTAGAGCCAGCCGTGAGGCCTCGACCCCAGGGCCTCTAACTGGGCACTGCCCCAAGAAGTCACCTAGACAACTGGGACAGTAAATAATCTGAAGTAAGACCTTAACATTAATATACACAGAGATATTATGAATTACACTGCATGAAATGTTCCTCAGCTTTCCAGGTTAAACGTTTCAGAAAAATTATTCAGGTGTAGGTAGAGCCCACATCTCTCAGGGCCACCTGACATGTGCCAATTCAGACCAGTCGAAGCCTCAAAGAGGCTTTAAAACAATCACTGTGTGCCCCTCACTCATGTCTGGTCTTGATATGGCCCTAAAAGAACCCCGAGGCTGAAGGTCCCAGCCAAGTCTTAGACAACATCTCTCCTGATCTGGCTTTCCCGGAGGGTCTGTGCTGTTTCAGGGAGTCAAGCAAGGGAGCCAACTCAGGAGGTAAACTGAAGCCCAGAGCTCCAGTCTGGAGCATTTGTGTCACAGGGCACAGACAGGAGTGAGACTCTAAGATAAAAGAACCCAAGCCAAACCCCACCACAGGTACCACTGGAACTCAAAACAGGAAACAAAAAAGCTGAGGGTCAGGCACTGGTGAGGGGACAAGTTTATTTAAGGAAAGGAGTCCTCTCAGAAGTCAACAGTTTGCATAACAATGCCACACACGTCTGGAGGCCAGAAGCTGGAAACAGTCCCTGGAGGCTCCACCATGGGAGCCAGGGCCCACTGAGTTCTCCTCAGACTCGTACATTGAGGCACTGAGTCCTGAGCAAAAGCTTCTGAGAATACCAACTTCTGTAAATAAAGAAAATGGAACTGTGGGAAGGAAGCCAAAGGCAAGGAAGGCACTACCTTCACTGAAAACACTGAAAAATGTAGAAACATGTTATGGCTCCCCATTTAAAACTCTGCTTTACCACAAAATGTTGTTTTGTTCTGGTATCCTTCAGAAAACTGAGGATCAGTTTCCAGGGTCTGGTACAAAACAGAAGAGAATGAAGAGTTGCCCTACAAGTGGCCAACGAGCAATCCTAAAGCCGATGTGGTCCCAAAGCCCCAGCCTGGGTCAGGCCCCTCCCAGGAGAGGACACAGTTACAGTCACTGTTCTGAATCCTGACCATGAGACCATTTCTGGAGACTTCAACCAAGAGGGGTGGTGTTTTTAAGAGCACAGAGGCCAATTCCAAGTTCTCCTCTCCCAAACTCACAGAGCTACTGTTATGAGGATACAAGACTTCATGTTTCCACGTGGATGGAGATTTGATTTTCAAAATGCTCCCCAATAAGAGGACACCATGTAAATAAATATACTACTAACTTCTGATCAACCTTCTTTACTCAAGTGGGTAATGTGAATGCATTAGCAATAGAGTGGTAATCACTGACCACCATAAATGCAGTTTGTTGTTTTAAGTAAAACTGAAATGAGACTTAAAAAAACAAAACAAAAAACAACCCATCTAATAGTCTCTCCTGTCTATACCCCACCCCAGGGTCACAGTCAAGACCGCTTTCACATGCTCTTCTAAACAACCACCCACTGATTAATCTAGTGAGACTGCTGGGGCAAAGGGGGTGGGGGGGCAGGTTTTAAACAAACTTCTCCTCTTTAATATTTCTCTATGGTTATTTCTAAAGGACTTTCAGAGTATTTTTCCCACCAAATCTGTGCTCTCAAATAATTTTCACTAGCTTATAATAGATGCCCTACTTAGGTAATACAGGGAAGAGAAATATTTTGTAGTGCACATGTGCACAACAGCTATTTACAGGAGCCTCTCTTTACAAAGTAACTTTCCTAGCATGCTTAAGGACAGACTTGATTCAATTCAAGACAAGGTGTGTACTTATCACTCTGCATACAAAATGCGCTGCTGCCCCACCCAGTATGGCTCAGCTGATTGGGTGATGTCCCACAAAACAAAAGTTACCAATTTGATTGCTGGTCAGAGCATATGCCTAGGTTTTGAGTTTGGTCCCTGGTCAGGGCACATATTAGAGGCAACCTATCAATGTTTCTTCTCTATCACATCCATGTTTCTCTCCCTTTCTCACTCCCTTCCCCTCTCTCTAAAAATAAATAAATAAAATCTTAAAAACAAAAACAACAACACCAAAAATGTGCTGCTGGGAATTCTGAAGTATCCTCTGGACTAGCCCAGACACCTCCTGCAATTAGGGCTCAAATGCCTCTCCCATTCTCACAGCACTCACCAACATATATAAGATGCATTACAGTGAATCTCAACAGATCCCCAGAAAACCTTATACCACAATTATCACCAAGGTTCTAAATCTGATTAGCACTTTGTTTTCTGTTTCTTAATTATAAACACACAGCAAGAGATTAGGGCTGTAAGATGGAAGCCCTTAAGACCCAGTTACTCTGAGTTCAGCACATGCATAATGGTCAGACACATTTTATTTCCACAATTCCAACCAAGGCACAAATTATATCCCCAGGCTACACACAACAGCAGAGGCACACACTTCATACCACTACTGCAGGGGTGTCAAACTCCTTTTCACCAGGGACCACATCAGCCTTGTGGTTGCCTTCAAAGGGCCAAATGTAATTTCAACTCCTTAACAGTTAAGGAGTAGTTACATTTATACAGTCCTAAAATTATTTCGGCCCTTTGAAGGCAGCCACAAGGCTGATGTGGCCCCCGGTAAAAATGAGTTTGACACCCCTGCACTAGAGAGTACAGCCTTACCAACACTACCCATGGAGGAGGGTGGACCCAATTACAAACCACCCAAATGTGTTCCTGGACTTCTAGGCAATCCTGGAGGAGAAACAGAAATTTGCAGCCCTGAGAAGGGAGTGATGGACTGATACAGGATAGTAAGAAGCTAGGAAAATTCCTGGGCAAGTACAATTGGGAAACTTAAAACATTAAAAACAAGGCCAAACAGTTTGAGCAATTTACAGACAGCTGGTGAACTGCAAAACTTATCTACCACAACCAAAGAATACATAACCTCCCTGACCATAAACCAAGGACATCAGGAGGAGAGAGGAATTCTAATGCAAACAGGAAAGATAACACCAGAACAAAGGGAGCCAGCTTGGGAAGAAGCTGCCAACTCCCCTTTCAGCTCCCCCTCCCAAGAGAAACAGCAGGTCTTAGCTCCCCCTAGAAATATCCCCCTCCCAAATTCCCACGTTCCTCCTATATAAACTTGCTTCTGAAAGCTTAAGGTAAGGTGGATGTCAGGGTTTCTACCTCTACGTTCTCAGATTGCTGGCCTCTGATATTAATAAAAGTGCAATTATAATCCAATCCCTGTCTCTGCTTTCCAGCTGAACAGTGACAGCATGAGCCCCAGATTTCGTTGCCCTCCAGTTTCAGGATGGAGACAAGTCCACAAGCCATGGAAACAGGACAGGTGTGGTGAGGAAATCCTTGGTGCTCAAGGTCTTGGGGCAGGTGATGAAAGAAAACAGAAAAGGACAGCACAGGGGCAGGAGAGCAGATGTGGCATCTGCAGGGATGGCTTCTTTAACAAAGCTAGACATACGTGCCTCCCTGGAGCTCACAGCACTACCACCAAGCAACGAAAGATAGTCTGCTCTAACAAGAAGCAATGCCCTCCATGACACAGAATCAGAATGCAAGAGAGAAGTGGACAGCCCTGGGAGGACATGAAAGAAAAGGGCCTCAAAGGAGAACCTGGAGAAACGTTGGCACATAAGGAAAGAACCAAAAAGAATGGTTAGGAGAAAACTAATAAAAGATGATATGGCCACAGAGGTTTGAAGAAAGAAAGCAAGAATGAAGCTCAGCAAGTCCAGCAGGCTGCAGTGTGGTGTTTTCCACTGGTCACTGCCCCAACCCCAAGGGCAAACGCACCCAACACACCAGTGTAAGGGGCACTGGACAACACATTCAAAGCAAAGAAATTAACTCCTTTGTTCATACAATAAAACTCCATCTTCCACTGAACTTGGAAAAAAAGGCTCAGGCTGATAAATTATCGAGTGAGGATAAAAATTTTTTAAATTTTTAAAAAACCACCATGGCTGGTGTGGCTCAGTGATTGAGTGCCAGCCTGCAATGCAAGGGGTGGCTGGTTTGATTCCCAGTAAGGGCACATGCCTGGGTTGGGGGCCAGATCCCCAGTAAGGGGGTTGCGTGAGAGGGAACCACACATTGACGTTTCCCTCTCTTTCTCCCTCTCTTCCCCTCTAAAAATAAAGTATTTTTAAATAAATAAATACCCACAATGATATTATCACCTCACACCTGTCAGAATGGCTATCATCAATAAGCCAACAAAGTGTTGGTGAGGATGCAGAGAAATGAGAACCCTCATGCACTGTTAAGGATAACGCAGATTGGTGTAGCCACTACGAAAAACAGTAAAGAGACTCCTTAAAAATTAAAAATGGAACTGTCTTATGACCCAATGATTCCACTTCTTGGTTTATATCTAAAGAAATCTGACACTAATTCAAAAAGAGATAGTAGCTCTATGTTCACTGCAGCATTATTTGTAATAGCCAAGCTATGGCAACAACCCCAGTGCCCATCAACAGATGAGTGGCTAAAAAAAGCTGTGATACATATATACAATGGAGTCTTACTTGGCCTTAAAAAAGAATGAAATCTTACCATTTGCGACAACATGGATGGACCTACAGGGCATTATGCAAAGTGAAATAAATCAGAGAAAAACAAATACCATATAATTCCACTTGTATGCAGAATTTAAAGAACAAATAAGTGGACAAACAAAACAGAAACAGACTCATACATACAGAAAAGAAACCGAGGGTTGGGGGGAGGCAGAATGGAAAAGGTGAAGGGATTAAGAAGCAGAAATTGGCAGTTACAAAATAGGGGATGTAAAGTACAGCACAGGGAATGGCAGTCACTAATATTGTAATAACAAGTATGGTGCCAGGCAGGTACTTGAAATATTGGGGGGATCACTTTTTAAATTATATGATTGTCTAACCACTATGTGAACACCTGAAACTAATATAAAATAATGTTGAATGTCAACTGTAATTGGAAAATAAAATTCTTTAAAAAAATAGGCTTCACCATGAACCCAAGAGCAGCTGACAGGTTATTTTTTTCTCCCTAGGCATACTTCATTTTATTACACTTCACAGATATTGCATTATTTTACAACCTGAAGGCTAGACAATAGTACAGCATAAATATAACTTTTATATGCACTGCAAGACCAAAAAATTCGTGTGACTTGCTTCATTATATTCACTTGAATGTGGTGGCGTGGAATCAAATCCACGGTATCTATGAGTATGCTGTGTTCTGTTTCCAGGCCTCACTCTGGATGCGGGACAGGACTTACACGTACCCTCTCCCCACACACATGCAGACCCCGAAGTGAGCACAGGTGCCTGCAGCACACACATGGCACAAGTCTGAAAAAGGGTCCTGAGAATTCCAGTGGCTAGAGCAGCATAGCATAATCCCTTCAATTTACTCCCACCACTCCTCCCCTCCCACCTGCTTCTCTTTTATTAATATCTTCCCTAATATCAACTGGTAACACAGTCATCTCTTGTGTTACTGTAAGAAGGACCCAAAGTCTCAAACACTCACTCTGGCACTCATAAGCTGTGGAGCCTTGAAAACCTAATATTCAACATCTTTGAGGCCTAGAATCTTGTAATAAAAATGTGGGAAATGCTATTTTCTTACTTATGTAGGGACAAAGAGGACATGAGTCAAGGTGTCTGATGGAGTAAGTGCCTCTCACAGACCTTAAGAGTTACAAGAAGGGACAACTCAATAGTTCTTCGGTGGGACTTCTTCCAAGGGTGGGGAGCACAGGACAGCCACAAGAAACACAGAAGCTCCCACCCAGCCACCAATGAGATGGTCCCGACAAAAAACCCTTTGGACAGAAACCCAGACGATCAGCAATCACCAGATAAAGAATGCCAGAGAGATGGCCTGCAGACCAGGTCAGGCACCAGGCAACTTAAAAAGGGCCTCAAACACAAAGAAAAGAAATGTTTTAAAAAAGGTAAGATTTTAGTTTAAGGAGGTTAGATGAACTTACACACCTGATTGTGGCTTTCTTATAAAAAAAAAAAAAATTCACTCAAAATAGGATTTCTCCAGCTGTGCCACCCCAGGTTAGGTGGCAAAACTTTGTCTACCCCCAGTTTTTCTCCATAAAACTCAAAGGCTCAAAGACTGTTTATGAGATCGTAGTAACAGACCAGTCTCTGGGCTGCAATAAAGCTCATATTGACAGGCTCCAGTATCCGATTCACAAACAACTGTTAGAGACCTACCTATCAATACTTGATCTTCATTCTTTCTTCAGATGCTACAGCCAGTGTTCCTATGGATCCTCCATACTGCTCTGACCAGTGCCATACGGCAAATACATGGGAGTAGACGGTATGGCAGGAGGTAAGACAGTAAACTTTTCAAAATAACAGGAAAATTGGATTTTATGGTAACAGAAGTTTTAATTATAACACTGAAGTTTAAAATATGGTATCATGCTTAAAATGTCCTTGGTTTGGGTAGGGTTTAATAAAACCTGGTCACATCTAAACTAGCCTCTCTCAGCTCAAAAGTCAATTTCAGTCTAACTTTATAACATTGTTTACTATTCTGCTACAGGGCAGAATTTAACATAAGATAGGCATATCATTAAACCCAGTCACATGGGTACAGTTAGTTACCTGATCATCACGTGATATTCTCATGAGGTCATCTGTCTTTAAGGTGATATGGGATCAGCCACTAGGATGCAATGTTTAGAACGCTGGTTTCCCGTAACAAATAATGAACAAGAATAAGTTTAGAGTCTGACCACATTCAGGAGATGAAGGAAACAGACAAAGGAGAAGACTCATAAAAGATGGTGATGAGAGTCTCTAGGCCCACATACCAGATGTAAGATGCCCCACGAAGCTGAGGCCGCCATCAACCGAGCATCTGCTCCCACAGAGACCAGGCGGTGAGGGAAAACACTGCCCTTGACTCACCCCTCAAGCTCTCTGCTTTCCTGACCTCCAAAAATACCCAAGATCCAGGCGGCAGCTGCTACCTTTCTCAGATGTGGACAAGGGCCTCGGGGCTTATTTTTCTAATCAAGTAACTATCCATTAATAAAAGATCAACAATGTCAAAAGCTTCTAAAGAAAA
>VMDR010003817.1:0-67023 GCA_007922815.1 Macrotus californicus
TCTCTTTCATTTCTGATTTTATTTGGGTAATGTTTCTTTTTTTCTCGATGATCCTGTTTAAAGGTGTGGCAATCTTTTTATCTTTTCAAAGAACCAGCTCTTGGATTCATTGATCTTTAGTAATTTTTAAAGACTATTTCTTTTATTTCTGCTCTGATCTTTATTATTTCCTTCCTTCTACTCACTTTAGACTTTGTTTGTTGTTCTTTTTCAAGTTCCTTTAAGTGTAAAGTAGATTGTTTATTTGAGCTTTATTTGTTTGTTTTTTGAGATAGGCCTGTAATGCTATGAATTTCCCTCTTAGGATTGCTTTCCCTGTATCCCACAGATTTTGCATTATTGTGTTCTCATTTTCATTTGTTTCAAGGTATTTTTTTGACTTCTTCCTTGAGCTCATTGACCCATTCATGGTTTAATAATGTGCTATTTAGCTTCCATGTCTTTGAGTGTTTTTCATTGTTCTTGTGATTGATTTCTAGTTTCACAGCATTGTGGTCAGAGAAGATGCTTGATATGATTTCAGTCTTAAATTTATTGAGACTTGTTTTGTGTACTAACATGTGGTCTATCATAAAAAATGTTTCATGTGCACTTAAAAAGTATGTATATTCTGCTGTTTGGGGGTGGAGGGCTCTGAGGATATCAATTAAATCCATTTGCTCTAGTGTGTTGTTTAACCCTTTCGGTACGAGTGCTCTTTCCGCCACGACACTCCCGCTGTACGAGGTGCCCTGCCGAAAACGCGCACATAGCACATGGTCAGTCCTCCTTTGTGTGAAGACTTTCCTAACCTTATATAAGATCTATGCTTAATAAAACAATGCTTTTTTCCAAGTGTTGTTTGTAACTTTAATATTAAGACATAGTTATATAAAATTCTATCAATTATATAAGTAAAATTTATAAAAATTATATATAGATGGATGCCGGATATATCCGGTGCTCGTCCACACAGGTCATCAGATGGGCGCCGGATATATCTGGCACCCATACCGAAAGGGTTAAGGCTGCTGTCTCCTTGTTGATTTTCTATCTCAAAGATATATCCATTGAAGTAAGTGGGGTGTTATTATGCAGACTATGACTGTACTTCTGTCGATCTCTCATTTTATGTCCATCAAGATTTGCTTTGCATATTTAGGTGCTCCTATATTGGGTGCATAAATGTTTCCTAGGGCTTTATCCTCTTGTTGGATTGTTCCCTTTGTCATTATGTAGTGACTTTCTATGTCTCTTCCTATAGCCTTGGTTTTAAAGTCTATTTTGTCAATATAAGTATTGCATCCAGTTTTTTTCCCTTTCCATTTGCATGAAATATCTTTTTCCATCCTTTTACTTTCAGTCTGTGTGTATATTTCAATCTGTGGTGGGTCTCTTGGAGACAGCATATATACAGGTCTTGTATTCATTTCCATTTCAGCTACCTTATGTCTTTGGTTTAGCATTTAAGCCATTTACATTCAAGGTCTGGTATTGATTGCTATGTATTTATTGCCATCTTATTTTTAAACTATTTTCCTCTGTTTTTATCTCCCTCTTTCTTCTTAAAGAACGCCCTTTAAAATTTGTTGCTGTATTAGTTTGGTATTAACAAACTCCTTTAGCTTTTTCTTGCCTGGGAAGCTCTTTATTTTTTTGCCAATTTTAAATGATAGCCTTGCTAGGTAAAGTAGCCTTGGTTGTAGGTTTGCTTTCCATCACCATAAATATTTCATGCCAATCCCTTCTGGCCTGAAATGTTTCTCTTGAGAAATCAGACGATAGTCTTACTGGAGCTCCCTGGTAGGTAATTACCTGCTTTTCTCTTGTGGCTTTTAGTACTCTCTCCTTGTCTTTAAGCTTTGCTGATTTAATTATGATGTGATTGGTGTAGGCCTCTTTGGGTACATTGTGTTTGGGACTCTCTGAGCTTCCTGAACTTGTGTGTCTTTTTCTTTCACTAGACTAGGCAAGTTTTCAGTCATTATTTCTTCAAATAGATTCTTGATCCCTTGTTCACTCACTTCTCCTTCTGGTATTCCTATGATCCACACATTATTAAGTTTCATGTTCTTCCAAAGGTTTCTGAAGCTCTCCCTATTCTTTTTTATTTTTTTTTTATTTTTGTTGCTCTGCTTTGGTGTTTTCTTCTACTTTGTCTTCTAAAACACTGATTCAATCCTCTGCTTCATCTAACCTATTTTTTATTCCTTCCCGTGTACTATTTATTTCAAATGTTAATTATTTATTTCTGACCAGTCCTTTTTTATTGTTTCTAGGTCTTTTTTCATACTGTCGAGTATCCTTAGAGTCATTATTCTAAACTCTCTATCTGATAAATTGCTTGCTTCCCTTTCATTTAGTTCTTCTGGAGGATCCTCTTTCATTTGGGGCTGGTTAGGAAATGGGGCTGTCTTCCCATTTTGGCTGCCTTTTTGTGTTTGTTTCTATGTATTAGGTATATCTGCAAAGACTCTGGCGCAGACCTATGTCAGATGCTGTATGTGACTGGCTCTGGACAGCCTGCTTGAAGCTATCAGTGATCCACAAGTTGTGGCTCCCTCTTCTGGGCCTGGGTATGTGCAGAAAAAACCAGGTGGTGCACCAAGGTTGGCTTTAATTCAAGTACAGGGTGATTTTACTGTAGGGACACACAATCATTTCCTAAACTACAGTACCGGTAGGTTTCATCAAAAGTGTAACTGGAAAGCCATCTAGAACCTGGTTCTCTCTCAGGGACCAGTGTCTCTATGCATGTCTGTTCAATTCACTTCTTCTCAAATTACCTCAGAGTTTCTAACCCCTCATAACTCTAGGATGCTCATGAACTTGGTGCCATATTAGCAGTCACCTCAAGCACCCATCACCAACCAACTGGTTTCTTCAGTCCCTGGGGATACTAATTAGGCAAGGTCATCATTTCAAATCAGCTAATTTAAAATACATACCAATGAATTGGCTACTCTAGTCAAGTATCCATCCCTGGTCTACGCAGTTGTAAGTAGAGGTCACACTATAGCTCAAATTTGAAGGCCCATTTACTGTTGCTTACTATGCAACAAGTCTCATGCTAACATATTTCTGAATTCTCATAGCCATTCAGAAATAGGCCTTATCATCCCCATTTGGAGAAGAGAGGCCAAGGCCTAGAGAAGTTAACTGACTTGCCTAAAATCATGTGATATTAAGTGGTAGAGCCAGATTTGAATGTAGGCTACTTTAGTTCAAAACACCACCTCCAAGACTTCCGGTCAAGACGGAGGCACAGGTAAACATGGCTCACCTCCCTGCACGACCACAGCAAAAATTACAACTAAATTATAAAACAACCATCACTCAGAATTGTACGAAATTCAAGCTGTATGGGAGTCCGACAACTAAGGAATTAAAGAAGTCACATTCATTCAGATGGGTAGGAGGGGCGGAGAAGTGGAGACATGGAGCAAGTGGTCCCATACCCAAGTGTGGTGTATAAAAATTGAGAGGGAAACCTCAGGAGTGAGTGATCCCAGTCCCATATCAGACCACTCAGCCTAGGGTTCCAGTGCCAGGAAGATAAGTCCCCATAACTTCTGGCTGTAAAAACCAGTGGGGGTTGGAGCAGCAGAAGAAACTGTGGGACTCTCAGATGCTTCCTCTTAAAGGGTCAGCAGCAGTCTCAGGACTTACACAGCCTCACTCCCTCTGGGCTCCAGCACCAGGGCAGCAGCTGGAAGGACACCAGAGGCACACAGGGAGAAAATGAAGTGTCTGACATCAGGGTAAATGCCAGGGACAGCTTCCTCCAGGACAAAACTCCAGAGGCCAGGCAGTGGCCACTATCCTTTTTCTGAGCTCTCCCCTACACAGAACCAGAGTAGTGGCAATGCATCTGAGTCTCCATTAACCTGGTTTACATGGGTTGCCCCGCCCAGGCACTTACCTACCTAAGACTCTGCCCTATCTAACTTACAGGTTGCTTTTCTACAATAGACCACACTACTAAGACAGAGAGTCAAAGCAGCTCTAGAAACAAATACAGGGAGGCTGCCAAAATGAGTAGAAAAACAAATAAGGCCCAGATGAAAGAACAGAACAAACTCCAGAAAAAAAAACTAAACAAAATGGACATAAGCAATCTATCAAATGCAGAATTCAAAACATTGGTTATCAGGATGCTAAAGAACTCAATGGGTACTTCAACAGCATAAAAAAGACCCAGGCAATAATGAAGCTTACCCTAAGTGAAATAAAGAAAAATTTACAGGGAATCAACAGTAGAATGGATGAAGCCAAGAATCAAATCAATGATTTGGAACATAAGGAAGACAAAAACATTCAATCAGAACAACAAGAAGGAAAAAAATACAAAAAAAATGAGGATAGGGTAAGGAGCCTCTGGGACATCTTTGAACATACCAACATTCAAATTCATGGGGGTGTTGTAAGGAGATGAGAAAGAGCAAGAAATTGAAAACTTATTTGAAAAAATAATGAAAGAAAACTTCCCAATTTGGTGAAGGAAACAGACATACAAGTCCACGAAGCACAGAGTCCCAAACAGGATGGATCTAAAGAGGACCACATCAAGACACATCAAAATTAAAATGCCAAAGGCTAAAGATATAGAAGGAATTTTAAAAGCAGCAAGAGAAAAGCAGGTAATTAGCTACAAAGGAGTTCCCATGACTGTCAGCATATTTCTCAAAAAAACTTTGCAGGCTACAAGGGACTGGCAAGAAGTATTCGAAGTGATGAAAAGCAGGGGCCTACATCCAAGATTGCTCTACCCAGCAAAGCTATCATTTCAAATGGAAGGGCAGATGAAGAGCTTCCCAGACAAGGTAAAGCTAAAGAAGTTCATCATCGCCAACCCATTATTATATGAAATGTTAAAGGGACTTATTTAAGAAAAAGATCAAAACTATGAACATTAAAATGGCAATAAATTCACAACTATCAACAATTGAATCTAAGAAACAAACTAAGCAAACAAGCTGAACAGACACAAAATCATAGATATGGAGATCATTAAGAGGGTTATCAGTTGGGAGGGGGGAAGGGAAGAATGGGGGAAAAGGTGCAGAGATTAAGAAGTACAAATTGGTAGGTACAGAATAGCCATGGGGATGTATAGTACAGTATAAGAAATGGAGTAGCTACAGAACTTACATGCATGACTCACGGACTTGGACAATGGTATGGGGATTGCCTGAGGAAGTGGGGGATACTGGGGTAGGGGGGCAAAGAGGGAAAAATTAGGACAACTGTAATAGCATGATCAATTAAAAAAAAAAGGAAAAAGGGGAGTCTGGCACAAATAACGCCCTTTTTTATGACAAAATCATAAGTATGTAATTCTGTAACATAACAATATCATATTCAAGCATACCATATGACATTTTAGGTGAAATGTTCAAATTAAAACTATAAATTATTACCATGTTATTACCCTACCAACCACATTTAAGCAGGCCTTACTTCTGCCAGATCCTGTATATTAAAAAAAACACCATCTCTAAATGGTGTTCATTCAGCAGGAACTATGTATGAAAACAGTAGAAAATGGTTGGCATCTCTAATACATCTGGACTTACACATTCTGAATTTAAGGCAGAACAGGGAATTTATGTCAAGATGGAAATCTTGAGTAGAGAAAAACTCAGGAGTCACTGAAATTATGAAGTCATGGGAAGAGAAAGAATTACGCTGAATAAATACACCAAATGAGAAGATAAAATTGCCACAGGCAGAATCCTAAAAGAATAGTGGCTTGTACTGGCCAGGGGGAAATAGGCTCATGAAGAATGAGAACAAAGAATAAGAAGCAGAACCAGGAGGGAATAGCATCATGGAATATAACGGTGAAAAGACTTCTCTGAAAAAGGATATTAGAGTCTGGTCATGGCAAAATACTGAGATCTACATTTTGCTTAAAGTTTTAAAAAATACTTTTACATAAACAATTAAAGACATTTTGGGTTTCTTTATAAAAAACAGAAAAAAATAAGATTTTCTAAAGCCCACAATGTGAGGCAGTTAAATTTAACTTCTAGCATATATCACATCATAAATAATTACTTAAGCATGCTCACCTTAAGTGTACTTAAGCATATTACCTAAACAATAGGAGAAGGTATTTTTACAGAATTTTTTCAGTAGATTTCAACAGACTTTGCAAACACTGCATCTTCTTACTTATCCTTAATCAAAGAAGTAGATTCAAATTTATTAACATATGCAAAAATGGGAATGCTGGTAAAAGTATAGTGAATGATTTGCCCGAAAATCACATAAGTAATTTTTGTGTCAGTAAAGGAACTGAAATCACTTCTCTATATTAAGACTGCTTATTGATTTTGTTTTATAATTTGGGAAAAAAAGTAAAAAACAAAGGAATACAAAAACAAGCCAGCAAATCAATGGCTTATATAAATAAGTCCAACAATTTTTAATGAAGGCAAAGCATGTCCCTCACTAATTGTCTCCTTCAGAGAAAGACATCAAAATTTAAATAGTACCTTATTATGACAACTGGATTTTTCAGTCAGGTCAGGAGATTGAGATCTGTTTCTGAGAGTAGGCCACTCTTCTCCAATCAAAGATGTCCTTAGGGAGACTTTATTTAACTGCTGTATATACAAGAAGAGCAGAAACTGTAGGGTGTCCACTGAAAGCTGTCCAAGAAGAAAATAAATGATGATGAACACAGGTCTTAAAACCACATCATTCACTAGTCTACAACTAAACAGATATAGTAAAAAAAAAGTCACAACAGTTTGCTGATCCTAGGAAGACAAATGTAGAAACAATGCTAGCATTTGATATGTACATCTCTGAAACCCAGATGTAGCAGTTTTTAAAACTAATTAAAATGGTGGCAGAAGGAAACTTGACTTGGGGTAGTGAACACACGATACAATATACAGGTGAGGTATTACAGAATTGTACTCCTGATACCTATATAATTTTATTAAGCAATGTCAGCCCAATAAACTCAATTAAAAATAAATAAATAAACTAATTAAACTGGAGTCACCTTTTCGGAAAGAAAGCTATGTAGCATCTATGGTCACAGATATTCTTTCCCAAAACTGATGAAGAAGAAAGAAGTACATATTTCTTAAAAGTACATTATTTCAGAAGTTTAAAGTTATAGTTTTTTAAAAAACCCTTAGCAATATGAGTAAATAAAATGGAAGAAGGGAATTTAGTTAAGACAGAAGTCAGTTAACCTAAGGCTCACACACAGACTTATTAAGAAAGTTTAAAATATCAGTGCAACACCTAAAATTGTATGTAATTTTTCAATGTGTGTGCATTTTGTAGGGAGCGGACGTCAAGTTTTCATCAAATTCTTAAAGGGATGTTTGTTTGACTTAAAAATGACTGGTCTGGTGGAGTTTATAAGTCATTTCTTATTTGAAGGGAATGGTTTGAAGCTCAGGTTTTAAAGCTTATGATTATCCTCATATATGCATTCCCATACACATATAGGAAAGGCAAAAAAAGTAAAGTAATAAACCTGGGACTATACGCTTATGTTCACCCTGATTCCCAACCTGGCTAAAAGTTGCTATCGCTAACAAACTTAAAAATACAGATGCATAGGATCACCTAGACCTATTCAATCAACTGTCAATGTGGAGCCCCATAAATCCATATATTTTCAAAAATTTTACTTTCTTAATTAAATTCTTTGAGATAAGTAGATTCACATGCAGTTGTAAAAACTAAAAGAGAAATCCTATGTACACTTTACCCAGTTTCCCATCTTGCAAAACTGTAATACAATATTACAACCTGAATATTAACATTGACAGTCAAGATACAGAACATTTCCAACAACACAGAATCTTTCATGCTGCCCTTTTATAAACATACCCACTTTAAGAATATTACATAAACAGAATCATACATTATGTAAACTTTTGGGATTGGCTTTTTAAAACTCAGCATAATTCCCTAATTTTACTCATATTTCCACTGAATAACTATATGTTATATTGTCATTATTCCTTCATATACTTGCTTCCCCATGAGACCACAAGATCCTTGTCTTTTTCATTTTTTTATTCCTAATAAGAATAGAATCTAGCACATTGTGGCTAACGCATAGTAGGCACTCAATAAATGTTTGATTAATGAATAACGGTAATGCCCTTCCCCTCTTGGTTGCTTGCCAAACTTTTTTCAATTCCTGAAACTGTTTAGATATTACCCCATGTACCCGAATCTGGCTAAATGCTAATACCTTTTCTGTTCTTCCTGGGCACACAATCAGATGGCATTTCCTAGCCTCCCTTCAAGTTAGCTATTGTATAACTTGTTATAGTCAATTAAACATGGGTGGATTTTTCACATACCATTTTCAAGCTTCCCAAAAACTCTCCCAAAAGAAATGGAAGAGAAGGATGATGAGGCCCTAGTGGGCAAGGCCGTGACAAATTGTATTATATTTCCAACTGTTTACTTCCCTATCCTTCAAGAGGCTTACATGAACCATGGGATTTTCCTTATCTCCTGTGAAGTAGTACCTTCCCCTTCATTGATTGTAGGCATGGATATATGACAAAACTTGAGCCTACAGAATGAAAGTAGTCATAGTTTGTTATATATCTGAGCAAAAGTTTTTAAGAGACATCATGAGTTTCCTCCTGCTCTGTTGCTCTTCCCTTCTGTCCCAAGAAGAGATGACCTACACAGAAACTGCTTCTTCAGCCTGGGTCCCCCAAGTAAGAACATATAGCCAAGCCACAGCCTGGAAGAGAGCCATAGCTAAGGTGCAGCCTACAAATAAAATTTAGCAAGAAATAAACCTTTGTTTCTGCAAGTCACTGGAATGGGATTTTTTTTGTTTGTTTTTAACTGAAGCAAAGCTGACTAATATAATAGTAGCTCCAAAAGACAGAAGAAGCCTGGATCTCTCAGTCATTGCTTGGACAACAGCAGCCTAGAGATGCCCTGTGTTGCACTGTTGCATAAATGAGAGAAATAAACTGTTTTGTGTAAGCTACTGCAATGCTGGATTGCTTGTTTCTGTAACTAGCCTATTCTGATGAATATACTTTCTCTGTGAAGTTCCTCCCGATCATTAGAATCAATCATTTTCTTCTCTATTTCTGTATGTTATGCATACTTTTATTATTGCACATTTCACACTATTAAGTAGCACTTTTTTGCATACCAGTTTCCCCTAATAGTCTATGAGCTCCATGAAACCATGAAAGCAGAGATGCTGTTCTAATCTTTGAATCCCAGCACACAGCAGATGCACACTTAAAAATAGTCAGGTGGTTCATACCAGTGGTTCATAAGTGCTGACTTCAAAACACTTTTAAAGTCAATGAAAATATTTCCTTCTTTAAATTATAGGGTTTCTGTAACATTATTGCTTTGGAAGCACATGAATAAGGATTGCTAAAGCTAATTCATTAAATAATGCCAAATTGGAACTGCTAAAATCCAAGTGGTGCTTTGGGATTACAATGGTCATTAACCTGAAACCGTACACTGTACAGCTAGTATGCATATAAAAAGTTAAAAATAAAAGTTTATTTCCGAAAGTAATTAAACACATACATACACATATAAATCCATACCTGATTTCTCTGCTTTTCGACTTCATCCTCAGACGTGCAACTGGACAGAATCTCAGACCACTCCAGACGCTCCTCTGGTGTCTTCACTGCAAGACTATCAAAGATTTCAAAGTAAAGCCACGCCAGATCCTTAGCCAACTGCAGCTTCCCACATGCAATGTGCCTCCAGGTGGACCAATACAGGCGTGGGTAAGCTCCCTCCGTGGCCCGGGTTCGCACATAGGTGGATATCTTCCTGAGGTAGTGAAGACTGAACTTGGATGGTGGGGGGACCTGTAAGGCGCCCACTATAAAGGGTTCTGCTTTCACCCAGAGGAGAACTCCGGACTGATCCATATTATCTCCAAGGACATCTGTGTAAAAAGGCTTCTTCGCATACCTAGGAAATAAAGTTTCTTCACAAACTGATTTGAAACAAAACTCATTTATACATTTTCTTGTAAAGTGACCCCTCCCTTAACTAGTTGTTTTTAAATGTACTGTATCACTTTAAAAAGCAGATCTAGCTCATCAACCAAGAGCAGAACAGATTTTTTGGTAAGTTCTCATTACAATCTATGTAAACAAGAAAGATTTTGTGATAAAACTAAATTATCATATTGAATTGTTAGAAGTCACATACTTAAATTGACACACCCCGGGTGTGCAATTCAAGTCTGCCTGACTTGAGAACTGTGCTGCTTACGGATGTTCTTTAAGAACTCCGTTTTGGGAAAATCTCTGAAAAATGAAAAGGACTCAGACAAGGCTTACCGGAATGGCTTCAGACAGGAGGCCATATATGGCCACGTTCCAAGTGGAGGAACACGGGAACAGGAAGCCAAGGGAAGGGTGTGAGAGGGCAGATGGCAGTTGTTTTCGAATACGGGAATGGTTTAGCATGGTTCTGAATAAAACCACACGATGAAGTTACCTGAAGAAGATCTGAGTTGCCCCCCAAATGGAGACAGGCTGCTCTGTGAGATTTTGAGCTGCCGTGTCTAAAGTGTGCCATCAAAAGCCAGATCCTGGACATGAGCCCTCTACATTAACTCCGGGACTCGAGAGGGCTAAATTCGTAAACAAACTTGAACTGGGGCTCTTTCCCTCTTCAAAGATTTCCCCGGGGTGCGCTGGGATTAGGGTTTTTCAGGTGGGGAGATGACAGGGAGGCCCAAGGTGGCCCTCCAGAAGGTTCGCCACCTTCTCGGGTGCTGTCCGGGGTAGGACGCTGCGTGGGCCGCCCGAGCGCTCGAATGGACTTCGGAGAAGCCTCAGGTGACAGGGTCCGTAGACATCCGAGACCTGGCGAGCGCAAAGGTGGCCTCCCCAGTCGGAGCCTGAGGCGTGACAAGCCCACCCTTCCCTCCCGGCGCCGGTCTGCGAGCGGTTACCTGCAAAGGCAGGCTCCGCTCCATCGCACTTTTCCGCGGGCCGCCGCCACCGCCGCCCCGCTCTCCTGGCCCGCCTCTCGCCCGCCGCCGCGGCGCACACCGCGCAAGCGCGAGGCTTCACACCACCGACATCCGGAGGACCAAATTGCTAGAGCGGCTGACCCTTTCTCTAAAGGTCTGAGAAAAATTTGGCGGAAGCTAAGTTCCCTGGATGCTGGGGGCTGGGGCTATACAGGGCTGCCTTCTGGTATCGAGCCTTTCAACTCAGGGGAATAGGAAGGTTTCTGTTGCTCCACAGAACTGTGGGCAGACAATATCTGCTGGAAAGGTCAGCACGCTTTGATCAGTAACATCAATAACGGCAATTTATATTTTAGAGTGTTTACTCTGGAGTGGACACCTTTATATGTATTATCTCAGTCCCAAGAACATTTTAGTTTAAGTACATTTGTTTTATTGATGAGAAAACTAGGGCGTAGAGGGGTGACATTAATACACCCCTAGGAGCACACAAGACTCCAGCCAAGATACAAAAATCCAGGCCTTCACGAAGCTCTCTTGGATTCCGTCCAGCAGCAGACATTTCTCCATCCTTTAAACCTCCATTTCATGATTTTTAGCCATTTCCTGCTTTCTTGGTTCGTTTATGGTCTCTCTAGGTATGGGAGATGCAAAGGTAAGAAGACCATAAAATACAATTAGTTTCTCTTTTACAGAGCTTCGCTCCTCTAGTAGGCATCTTTCTGACAGCATAACCTTATCTTTCTTTGAGCTCTGCATGAGTCAAGGAGTAAAGTGCAGGGGCAATCTACTCAAACTGGTCTGGGGTACGATCCAGGCTGCACCAGTAGGTAGCTCAGTGACCTTGAGCACATTCTGTCTATGCCTTTGTTTTCTGCAACAGCAATTATTTGTTGAGCTCCCCTGTGTGCCTGGCATAGTGCTAGGCACTAGGATTACAGAATTAAACAAAACAGATAAAAGGTCCTTGCTTTGTTGGAGTGCATATTTTAATAAGGGAGAATGGATAATACATATTAAGGAAATAAAATAGGATAATATCAGAGAGTGATTATTGGGGGAGGGAGTCTGTTAAAATTGAGCTGAGGCCTGAAGAATAAGAAGCCAGCATACAAAGATCACAGTCAAAGCAATATTTACTCACTGTTTTAAGGTACCCTTCTATAGAGCTACGAACAGAACAATCAGAACAATCAGTTTCATGTTCTCATGGAACTGGCATTCCAGTGTACCTGAGTATGGGAGGCAGGGGTGGAAACAATAAAATAAAGCAAGGTGGTGTAAGAATAAGAGATTCAGCAGGGGCCACTTTTGACTGGATGATCAGGGAAGTCTTTTTTGAGGTGGTGGCATTTTAGCTGATTGTTTGTGTTTAAAAAGGAGTCACCCTTGTGAGGATCAGAGAGAAGAGTGTTTAAGGCCGAGAGTACAGCTAGACCAAAGGCCCTAGGCAGGAATGAACTTGGTGTATTCAAAGAAGAGAAAGGAATGCAGTTGTGCTGGAACATGGCAAGGAATATATTGACTGAGTGAATGTACATAAAAGGTTTTCTTTGAAAAAAATTTTTCCAGCATTATTGAGATATATAAGGTTTTATAATCTACCATAAAGAGTTGAGATTTTATTCTAAATGCAATGAAAAGCTATTTGAGGCCTCTAAGCAGGGGGATGATATGATCTGGTATGTTTGTAAAAAATCATGGTGGTAGGGTGGGCAGGGGTGAACATGAGATATTAAGAGTGCTGGCAGGGAGAACAGTTAGCTAGGTGGGGACGATGTGACTTAGCCCAGAGAGGTAGTGGAAAGCAGTGGACAGATTAGGACTATAGTTTATAGGTAAACATTTAGATAGGGGATGCAACACAGGAATCAAGGAACACATCTAGAGTTTTGTCGTGAACAAGCTATGTAGTGCGTTTCCTGAGATAAGCAAAAATAGGCCGGGGCATGGGGACTATCAGAGTTCTTATAACTAATAATAGTTACTTACTGCATGCTTACTATGTACCAGACACTGTGCTGGAGGGTTTAAAGATTTTTCTCCTATTAAAATGTCACACAATGCCCTGGCTGGTGTGGCTCAGTGGATTGACTGCGGTGGGCAAATGAAAAGGTAGCCGGTTGGATTCCAGTCCAGGGCACATGCTTAGGTTTCGGGCCAGGCCCCCAGTTGGGGGTGTGCGAGAGGCAACCAGTCAATGTATCTCACACAAAATATTTCTCTCCCTCTTTCTCTCCCTTCCTTTCCCTCTCTCCAAAACAAACAAACAAACAAAAATGTCACAACATTGCCAGTAAATATATCAAGTCTCTAAATAAATAAGTTTAGGCTCAGACTGGTGGGTAAGAAGCTTAGGCTCACCGCTAGTAAGTGACGGAAGCTGGATCCGAACTTCGGTCTGTTCACCTCCACCGGTTCTCCTCTGTGAGACCAAGGCCATTTCTCCCTGAGTTGTCAGGAGAAGGTGAAATAAGATCTGAATAGGGCGTTCGCAGTACCAAGGGCTTGGAGTGATTGTCCCCGCCCATTTGGCTTCTGTCCCTCCGTCCGCGCACTCAGTACGTAGTTCTCTATGAATGAAATTCCGAGACTGGTAAAGAGGATCAAACTTGCCTCTTGCAATTGGTCAGAATTGAAGGAGAAGTCTCGTGATTGGGCGAAAGTCAGAGGAGGCGGGCGTGTACCTTAGATACCCTCTTGGGGCCCTAATTTCTCCACCGCTCTTTTACGTAGTTTTCTACGACTCGCGGGAGCCGGGGCTGAGCGGATTCCTGCGGCGGCGCGACTCTCTGACGTTCCCTCTTTTAATTGGCTAGGAACCGCGACTGCAGTTCCGAAGCCTAACTGGCCGTCGGAGCCGCCTCGAAGGTGAAGTGTACTGCGCTGATTGGCTGCGCGGAGCCGGCCGCGTGTGATGTCCGGAGCAGCGATTGGCTTTCATCTGCTAGGGGGATTCTCTCACTGGGACACGGGACTCCCGGGAAGTGGACTGGCAGAGGAGGGGGCCAGCTTGCGTCGCTGCGGACCCAGTAGAAGACCCCGGCGCGCGGCTGCCTTTCAGGGCCGTGTGGGCAGGAGAGCCGACGCGGCGGCTGCAGCTGCGGAGACATTGAGGAGTGTGTGGGACAGGGGCTGGCACAGAGAAACCATGGCCCCGCAAAACCTGGGCACCTTCTGCCTGTTGTTGCTGTACCTCATCGGGGCCGTGATCGCCGGGTGAGGAACGGGCATCCGCGCGGCACGGGGCTCTTGAGTCAATCTTGGCTGGGAGACCCTGAAGGAGGAGGAGGGGGCGTTGCTATGGTGAGACGGTGGGGCGGAGGAATGGGTAGTATGGACCAGGTTGTTGGGGTGGAGAGGAGAGCAGTGGATGACACGAGTGACAGGGACTTACTTAGAGCCAGAGGTCTTACAGAGCTAGATTCGTCGGGAGCAGTGGGAGTTGGATGCAGAGACAAACACAACGCGGGGGAAAAGGGGGCTGTTGAGCTGGAGAAAAGGGCGATATAATGTTAAGCCTGCAACGAGCCATTGAGGAGCTGACATTAAAGTAGGCAGGTTAGTGCCAGGCTGAGTGACGAAGTGAGAACAGGTAGGGAAGTCTTGCTGGGACTGAAGGAAATTAAATTGAGGGGGAAAAGGTAGACCCTTTGGAGAGCCCTTGTACAGCTTCTTGAGATTTTGAGCCTAAGCTGTCTTTATGCCTGTCTCTCTCCATGGTACATTTTGAGGCGCTGAATGGTATTATGAGCCAGAAGAGCATTTCACCAACAGGTAGCAGACCAGGATTCTAGCTCACTCACCCCCACCACACTTATGAATTATGTGACCTTGAAGGAACCACCTAAATTCACATCTGTAACATGGGGATAATAATGTGTCTCCTGTATGAAGGAAGTAGGACCATCTGAACTCTTGAGGATCCTTCTAGCCTTTAAGATGCTATACGCCTGGTGACCACGGGATATGATATGCCAGGCTTACATTTTAGAAAGTGGGGAATAGTAAGGTCTTAGTTTCTAACAATTAATTGCTCTAAAGAGAGAAAGTCTTACCCAGCAGAGCTTTGAAATTTAAGTCATTGTTATTTTCTTAAAGGCTTTCCCCCTGTGCATATATGCTTAAACTGTGTCATTCTTTCTTGTAAAACATCTTAACTTTAAAAAAACTTCACTTCTCCTAGGTCATGCTTTATTGTTTTGTTAGTACTTTTTACACTTAAAGCAATAAGTACACTAAGGTGTTTAAGCAAATTATCAGTATAAATGTTGGTAATAATGTAGCTTTATAGTCCCAGTTGATGTGGCTTGGTTGGGCATTGTCCTGCAAACCTAAAGGTCTGGGTTCAATTCCCAGTCAGGGCACCTGCCTGGGTTGCAGTTTCGGTCTGGTCGGGGGCTGTACAGAAGGCAACCGATCGATGTCTCTCTCTCACATCCATGTTTCTCTCACTGTCTTTCTTATTCCCTTCCCCTCTCTCTAAAATCAAAGATAAAAATTAAATTTAAAAAATTTTCACTTTTAAAAATGTGTTATATAACTCTTTCTTGAAGTATCCTTTCCTTCTCACTCCCCAGGAGAGATTTCTATAAGATCTTGGGGGTGCCTCGCAGTGCCTCTATAAAGGACATTAAAAAGGCCTACAGAAAACTAGCCCTGCAGCTTCACCCTGACCGGAACCCTGATGATCCGCGAGCGCAGGAGAAATTCCAGGATCTGGGTGCTGCTTATGAGGTGAGTCAGGAAAAAGGATAAAGCATGAATAAAACTTACAACTATAGAAAAAAACTTTGTAACCTGGGGAAGCACTCTCTGCTTTCAGGCCATTTCTTTTTAAAAATAGTAGATTAAAGTAAAAGTAGTATTTGATGTTTTATTGTACATTAATATTTATAGATGCCATTTCCTGCCTTCTTCATATTAATATTTGTTTTATTAAGGAGAGTAATGTTGAAGAAGATGATTGAAAGGAAGTTAGATTTATAGGTTAGTAAATAGATTGATTATCAGTCAATCAGTTTCGGAGCTGGAGCCAGGAACAGAAACAAAATCTAAATGGGGATTGCAAATCTGCATGGCTGTATGGACCAGACAAATAACATTCAGGGTAGGTATAAGATAAAGCATCACAGTGGATATACTGCTTCCTGTATTGGGAATCAATAGGGATTGATGAGGACTGTGACACACTGAAGCCTTCTAGACCCATTTCCAGGGAGCAGCTGTGACTCGGCCGCATCCAATTTTGGCCATACACAAGTGCAAACACTGTTGCCAGATGATTTAATATTTAAAGAGAAGTAGAAATCCAGATTTTTAAGTAAATTCTCTTGACTGTAAAATTTTGGTAACTAATTCAATTTTAAAATTTCACATTCGTGCAGCTCCAACAAAACAGCTGTGGTTTGAACTTGCAGCCTGTACTCAAGCAGTCAGAACACTTGCGTGTGTGCCGTCTCATTCACTCCTCACAAGGACACCATGAAATATAGGGGGGCTGGGCAGAGTCTCACTCCCATTTTCTTTCTCTTTCTCATTTTTAACAATACTGAGGAATACTTACTGAATGCTTAATAAATTATTTACTACTTGAAAACCTGTTATACACAGAACCTTTCAACACTAGGGTGGAAAAATTTTACAAATAAGCTATTGATAATTTTTTATATCTATTAATTTAAGAGGTAGCTGTTTTGTATGTGTTGCAATTCACCTTTCCTCTAGAAATAGAAAAAGAAGTCTGTGGTTTTATTTTTGTTTAGCTTTAGTGAGATATAATTGACAAATAAAATGGTAATATTTTTAAAGTATTCGTCATAATGATTTGGTATACGTATACATTGCAAAAGGGATCCACTCATCCTGTTAATACATCCATCATCTTACGTATATATCTTTTTTTTTTTGGTGAGGATATTTTAGTTTTGCTTTCGTAGCAAATTTCAATTATACAGAACAGTATTATCAACTCTAGTCCCCGTTTATTTCCATTTTCTAAAAGGGCACAGAAAAAAAATTGAACTCCGTATGTCATGGAGCTAAAACTTCTGAGTTTGAGTGAAATTTCTATATAGTGAGAAGGCTAGAAACAAGTCTGAAAAACATTAGTAGTGGAAAAAACCCAAAGGAAGGGATCCCGTGGCCTCCTTGATTAAAGAAGTGAACACACTAAAACAGATACCTTATACCTAGGTGAAACCTAGAACTACTGGGGTCCTCCTTTCTTCTCTTGGCACCTGCAGGGATTCTGTGGGATCCAAATTTTTAACCTCAGGCCCACAAACTTGAGAGGGTTGGTGGACCCTCTTTCATTATATGTAACATTTTGTTTCTTGTTGACAATATGGATTCCATATTCTTGCACTATATTTCCCATGAATATTCTCATTGTTTCCTAGGAATTGCATACTCAAAAAATATTTTCTAAGAATACTGTTGCTATAAATTTACCAAGCTCTTTAAAGAATCAACCATGTTCTTTAGCCATAACCTAGGCAGGTTCATTTATGAGATTACAATTTATTTAACTCTTAAGAACCTTTTTCTAAGTCACGAGTTCAATTTTATTGTTGTTGTTTGTTTTCTTTTTGTTTTTGTGTCATTCACTTGATTGCTTTTGTATCTTAGATAAATTAGAACTGTAAAGTTGAAGAGTGAACACAAATCTCTCTTTTCTAATGAGCTGGGATTACTGCATTTTAATTAGTCAACACTCTGTGGGTTGTTGGGCCATCATCTAATAATCTTTTTTTTATTTCTTTTGGAAATAAAATAGTTTCTAAGACTATAGGATAAAATTGCATTCCCTTAGAAGAAAAGTAAGGAGGAAGTGAGTGATAATAGATAACTTGAAAAGTAGTTTTGGGAGAGATATTATAGAAGCCTCTCATGTCCAAAAAGAAACTGAATAAAAAGTAGTCTTTGTTTTGGGGTTTTAAAATGGTCTTCCTTATAGATCCAAATGCAGGGTTCATTTCTTTTTTTAAGACAAGATCAGAGAAGTGGACTTGCAAGTGGAAATATTGGAAATCCAAATTGCATGATAATGTCTTTTTTTGTTTGTTTTTAAAAATTAACTCTTGCCCATTTCTGCTTTTCCAAAGTAGCTACTTTTTTTTAAGGATATTTACTAAAACATTCCTTCCTCTCCTGGTCTATCACAGTGACTATAGTCAAATACTGTAGTCATTTCTGGACTAACCTGTTTGTCTTTGCTTTTAAGAATGCTCACTTTCAAAGCCCTGGCTGGTGTAGCTCAGTGGATTGAGAGTGGGCCTGTGAACCTGGTTGATTCCTAGTCAGGGCACATGCCTGGGTTGTGGGCCAGGTTCCCAGTAGGGGGTGTGTGAGAGGCAACCACACATTGATGTTTCCCTCTCTGTTTTTCTCCTTCCCTTCCCCTGTCTCTGAAAATAAATATAATCTTTATGAAAAAAGTGCTCATTTTCACATACACTCAAATTTTTTTACTCTTCTAAATATATTTTAAATGTTAATAAATGTCTTCTGGGCCCCTTGCACATCGTTTAGGCCTTGAGCTGTGTGGCAGTCAGATCTTCCCGTTCTTTTGCTGAGTCAACAAGCCCCGTCTACTTCCACCTCTCTTCTTCTGAGCTAACTCAGGTGTGGGTCTGCACTAACTTTTTCCTTCAGTCTGCTGTTAAAAGAGGAGTTGAAAATATCACAGAAAGAGTATACGTTTATTTAACTTTCAAAGGTGTATGTGTTCATATACTCCAGATTGCTCTAAATAGACAAGAAGCTTTTTATTTTTTTTGGAAGAAAAATTATGAGGAGTATGGAAGCTTATTTTGTTTTTACCTTCTATAGTATTATGTGTGGAATGGGCCCAGTGAGAAAGCATATGCCTTTGTGCATGTAGTTTTCGAAAACCATTAAAATTTCAAAAAGCCCTTTCAGGCTGTGAAATTGACCTTGAGCAACCTTCACAGAGCAGTGTCCCATTTTACTCTCTGCAGTTCAAACACGAGATCATGAACTTAAACGTGTGCATGGCAGACAGCATTCTTTCACTAGTGGATTTCTACATACCCACCAGAATGAAAAAGGAGGGTCTATCATTTGATTCCCTTCACTTGTCAGCCTCCTAGTGCATGTGTGTGTTGGGGGAGGAGGGCCTAGTGTGGACGTGTATACCTATGCAGTTTGAAGGCTGCCCTGATTTACCGTTTCTGGCACTAACGGCAGTCTGTCATAGACATACCCTCATTTACAGTTCAGAGAGAATTTCGCATAGTGGCCAAGAGCATGAGCACTGGAGTCTAACTGCATGGAGGTAAACCTGATGATTTCTCCTCACCCCTTTCCTGTTCCTATCCTCACCGTCATAGCCACATCATTAATCTCAGATATGATTTTTATGGGACTAGGTGAGTTTGGATAAATTTAAATGAAAAACATAAATTGAGCGATCTGGAAATTACAAAATGAACAGTACATCAGAGAATTTAATCGTTAAAGAATAACTTTTATAAACATGCCTTAATATCATACATAATGAAAACCACATTCACCAAAATCTTAGACACGGTATCAGAGTTTTAAGAAAACTGTAAATATGAATGTACCTTATTGAACATTACCAGCTCATGATCTTTTTTGTCCCCAGGTTCTGTCGGATAGTGAGAAGCGGAAACAATATGATACTTACGGTGAAGAGGGATTAAAAGATGGTCATCAGAGCTCCCATGGAGACATTTTTTCACAGTATGTAATTTACCCATCTGCAAAGCGGTAGAGCCTAACAATGCATCACTTAGTGATTATTAAAGAATTATCCTTGCTCCCTTGTTCAGAAGCTTTTGACGAAAAGTGCAACTCAGCTGATCCTTGACTAAAAGGTCGATCGTCATGTTCCCCATGGGAATGCACTCTTCCATTTTCACGAAGCTCCAGCTGTTTGTCTAGCCACCTGTGTGTTGCGAGAGAGATACATGTTGGAAACTAGTTCATCCTCATCTCCTCGCTGTCTTAGCATTTGCAAACCATTTAATGAGAAAAGTTATTCTTGTAAGCAGAGAGAGAGAGATTCCTACTCCCGAACCTAGAACTGCCTCTCTTTTATCCCATCAGCACGAGGACAGTTATGGTAACCAGCATCCAGGAAAGGAATTAGGGTAGAGGCTGTTACCTCCTGCTTTGAGGTGGCTTTCTGGAAGTGCTGAGTGGCTGGAATAGTAAATACCTTTCCTTCCCACTCTGTGAACCCCTCTTTGTTGAACACTTAAATTTTCATATGCCCTAGTAATGCCCTATATTAGGAGAGCTTAATCTAGGGTTTTGAGTCAACTTATAAATAAAATAGCCCTGGCTGGTGTGGCTCAGTGGATTGAGTGCCACCTGCGAATCAAAGGGTCACTGGTTTGATTCCCAGTCAGGGCACATGCCTGGGTTGTGGGCCAGGTCCCCAGTAGGGGGCGCGTGAGAGACAACCACACATTGATGTTTCTCTCCCTCTCTCCCCTCCTTCTGCTCTGTCTAAAGATAAATAAATAAAATCTTTTAAAAAATTATAAACAAAATACTGTTTGAATATGCATTTCTATGGGGAGAGGGTTTATTGCTTTCTTCAGATTCTCAAAGGGTTTTGTGAACTTTTCTCCAAAAGAAGGTAAGAGTCACTGTCACAACAGTGTTTGGGGGTGACAGAAGATTTTCAGGACTTGTGAAGATGTGTGAGTAATATGATTAGGAAATCTTTTTCTTCCCCAGGGTTGATTTAGGTTTAGCCTGCTAGGGCAAGTCCTGCTCCCCTTCACTGTTAAGAAGTGATCCCCAGGGAGGCCAAAACAGAAAGAAGCTTTGTTTGTACTTCTCCCCACCCCCCCAGCAAATCCTCCCTCTCTGCTTTTATTTAGGATTTAGGGAATCTATTCACCAAGATTGGTTGGCAGGGAAGTTACGTAGTTGTCATCATCACTGTACAGGATGTGCTAGCACCTGAGGTGTAATAACACCAACAGTTAACATCAAGATGAGAACACCTGCACAGTTGGAGGTCACTGTTTGTATTAATCTCTAAGAGATGCTTGTGTTACTTACAAAAATTAATTTTGATTTTGCAGAGACCAGAACTTCCTTTTCCTTAAGGCTTAGAATTTTACTGAGGCTGATGCTTGTTTAGTTCATTTAATTATGTATCTAGGATGTTTGTACAGAGCAGCACCTTTCACAAAAGTTAGTCTAAAGGGCACATGGACAATAACAAGGGGAGGTGGAAACGGGGGAGGGAGGTGGGGAGGGCAGGGGTGGTGGGGAGGGGTGGGGGGAAAAGACAGAAAACTGTACTTGAACAACAACAACAAAAAATAAAGTTTAAATGCTAAAAAAAATAGTCTAAAAAGCATATAAAGTGAACATTGCAAATGTTCAAAATGACCATTAGGTTCAGTAAGCTATGCCCTTTCTCTTGGTATATATATACTATACCCCTTCTCAGTAAGCCCATTATCCATTGATATTTCTCAATATTGATATGTCATTCCATTGATTAAGCCCAACTTTGAATTCATTGGTATACTATATATATGCACTGTACTAATATATCTGGACAATAGTAAATTAGTTTGTAGTGGAGACAATGTAGTTGATATTGTATAAATTTAAAATTGTATATGATGTGTGACTCCAATGTATTAAAAATGTTTTTCAGTTTTGTACAATATGTTGGTAGGACACACTATTTTATGAATGTGGAGAAAACTAAATAATTACAAGACACAAACTCTGATTTCTTTTCCTGTTGGTTTTACACTTATCTCCAGCTTCTTTGGAGATTTTGGTTTCATGTTTGGAGGAACCCCTCGTCAGCAAGACAGAAATATTCCAAGAGGAAGTGATATTATTGTAGATCTAGAAGTCACTTTGGAAGAAGTGTATGCAGGAAATTTTGTGGAAGTAAGTTCAAACAATACAGCTGTTCGTATTGACTCCCAGAACTTGTTCTTTTGACTGAAAACAAAGGGTTTCTGGGCATCTTCTCTGTCTTTTAGGGGCAGGAGAGTGACCAGATGTGTAGAATTGCGTTAATCGTAGCCGCTGGTTTATCAGACACTGTTACTGTGTCGTGAACTCACCCCCAGCCCAAGAACTAAATAAAACGATACCACTGTTTACATCTACCCATGTGCTACTTCCTTAGTACGTCCCCTGCCTCCTTTCGAAGGCAGCTACTAACCTGAATTTTGTCTTTATTATTCCCTTCCCATTCTTGCTTGTATTATATATGTGAACATATGATTACTATGTTGTTTATCTTCATTGTTTTTGACTTTGTAAAAATGGTGTCATACTGTACGTAATGTCCTGGGACTGGCTTTTTTCATCCATGTTGTTGCTTGTAGCTATAATTCTACTGAACAGATCACTGTGACCACAATGTATCAATAGGCAAATAGGTTATTTCCAGTTTTTTTCAATTTCAAACAGTGCTTTTATGAACATTTTTGTATATATACCCAGGTACACACAAGCAAGAATTTCTCTTGGGTTTATATGTAAAGTGGAATTGCTGGATAATATGAACCAGCATTCATTTGTACAAGATAATACCACATTGTATTCTCATCTGATTGGTACAATTTATACAAGATGCTATAGATCTGCCCGCCTCTCCAGTACTTTGAATTATTAGACTTCTCAGTTTTCACTCATTAAATGGGTGTACAGTGTTATCTTATTGTGGTCTTAATTTGCATTTTTGATTAATAATTAGGATAAACATCTTCATGTTTATTGGCCATATTTGTTTCCTGTCTTATGAAATGCTCTTTCATGTCTTTTGCCCATTTTTCTTCTGACCTGTTCCTGTTCTTACTGGTTTCTAAGAAAAGTTTATTCTTACTACTAACCCTTTGTTAGCTGCATGTAATACAAATGTATCCTATCAGTTTGTAACCTGTCTTCATTATATTGAAGATTTATTTAAGCGAATATAAATAATTCATTTTAATGTGGTAAATTTCTCAGTGTTTTCTTTTATGGTTAGTATTTGTGTCTTGTTTAAGAACTTCTCTGCTCTAAAATCAGAAAGCAATTCACCTATATTTTCTGCTAAAACACTGGAATATTTTAATTTGTGGTTATTCATCTTTGTTAATTCTGGAATATTTATCTCCACTATATTTTCAGACATTTAAGCCATTGGCACTTCTACTTCCATCAGCTCTTAACTTTCTTCTAAAAATTAAAAATATTTTCATCCTCCCCAGCTTCCTTCTAGAAGAGTGCCCCATGGTCTCCCAGCTCACTACTCCAATCCTCAGTCAACTCATATTTTTTTGTGTAATATTTCTGCTTGATTCTTGAATTATTTCTCACTCTGTTTCATTTGGCTGATGTCTTTCCTTATCTCCGTAGTGTTAATTTCTTAGACTGCCTTCTCAGCGAGGTTTGCTCAGAAGACACGTGCTGCCCAGCTTGTTACCTGTGGGGGCTGTGGTAGATAGTTGGAGTCCTTAGCCGCTTAGCTGTTTGAGCTCATACGGCCCCTGTGGGTATCGACCCCTCTCTTCCCTTACGGAACTTAGAGGGCAAGCCCTTACCTAGTGGTTTTCTCTGTGTTTTGTTTTCTTGGAGTTTTTCTTTGCTATCTGGGGTCTATTGTTTTCAAGGGAGGGGGCCAGATGGTGCCTGTCCTGAGGCCGTTCAGGAAGGAGGCCACGGCAGAACTTCAGCTGCTTTTTTCCAACATCCTCACTGCCCCTGCTAGCTCCTGTTGCCCTGGACACGCCCGTTTAGAATAGCCTTCTGTCTCTGGAGTTTTCTCACACATTTTGTGTTATCGTCATTGTTTCCAGGAATTCGTATTTTCTTATCATTTTGCCAGGATTTTGGAGGACATAGCAGTCGCCTTAGCATGTGTGCCATCTCAACAAGGAGCAGTTTCTTCTTAGTTATGGCTTTTGGTCAGAATAGCTGAAAGAAGGGGAGTAGATGATTATAGAAGGTGCAACTGGCTTGTGATGCTGTTGTTCAGTCTGAGGAGATGATTATAGAAGGTGCAACTGGCTTGTGATGCTGTTGTTCAGTCTGAGGAGATGATTATAGAAGGTGCAACTGGCTTGTGATGCTGTTGTTCAGTCTGAGGAATGGGGGAAAAGGCATTTGAAGTGTGGGGGCCATCTCTCCTTCCAGAACAGGGTCGGTTGTTCAGGTGGGAGAAGAGCGGCAAGCCCAGCTAACTCCCATGGCCCCTCCCAGACCCGTTGTCTGCAGTCATTGCCAGCACACAGTCTACCTCACTGTTTGCAGTTAGTGTGGTTTTCAACAAATTCTTTTTAATCTAATTATTGTAAAGGATGTAACTTACCTTGCCATTTAAATGGACCTATAGTAAATTCTTTTTTTTAAGGAAAACATACTTTGAGAGAACATAGTGGTTAAAAACATGGACTCGGGAGCTAGGCTGCCTGGCTCAGAATCCTGGCTCTGCCATCCGTCAGCTGTGTGACCTCGGTCACGTTACTGAACTTTGTGTGCTTCCATTACTTCCTCTGTGAAATGGAAATAATAACAGTGTCTACCTCGTAAACTTGCTGTTGGGATGCAGTGAGTTCATATATGTACAAGCGATTCGAGCGTTGCTTGGCACTTGTAAGTGCTTGAAGTGTTGCCCTGATTACTGTGGTTATTTACTCTGTTCCGGGCTTTCGTACGTTGGAAGGTGGGGTTTCAGGGATTTGTCTCCAAGCCTTTGTGTCTTGCTGCTGTGTGAGCATGTGCTTTGTGATTAGGTGTTTCACTAATTAAACAGATAAAAGCAGGAATACATTTCTCCATATATATTGATTTCCACATACTTAGAGGGATCAGAATGTTTGACTGCAGTCGTCTGCAGAGATGATCGTTGTATGTTTTCTGATGGGCTAAAGTATCTGAATTGAGAGAGCACTGGAAGCAGTCCTAGACTGAGTTGCCTGAAACAAGGAGTTGTTTTCATTAGGTTAATCAGAGCTAATATTCTGGCGGCAGCCACATACCAGCTCCTGAAGGCTGTGGTTGTTCTTCAGGGGTTATGCTCGACACAGCTCAGATTTCCAAAAGATAGTAATTCTGGGAACTACTTTAAATCAGTAGTACTTAATCGTGACTTAGAAATGCTGATTTATTACACATTTTTCCGTTCTTTCTTATTCCCCTCTCTCTTTTCCAACTTTAGAATCTGAGTCATTTAAACATCTGTCTATTCCATTACTATTTGGGGGCTATTTGAACTCTGTAAGTACTTCTCTCAGCTCAGGTCCTCCTGAGGGATAGCTTACCAGAGAAGGGGAAGTTCCCGCTCTGGCACAGGTGCAGAGCCCTGGCCAGTTGAGGAAGCCAAAGGCTGGTTTATGTGGGAGGGACGCTGATATTGTTTATGCGCTTCTTAGGTAGTTAGGAACAAACCTGTGGCAAGGCAGGCTCCTGGCAAACGAAAATGCAACTGTCGGCAAGAGATGCGGACCACTCAGCTGGGCCCAGGGCGCTTCCAGATGACCCAGGAGGTGGTCTGCGATGAGTGCCCTAATGTCAAGTAAGTGACAGTTGTTCCACCAAAGGACACTGTAATCTTCTCATTTGTCTACTAAAATGCTAATGGTGCATTCCTAGATTTTTTTCCCTCCCCCCCCCCCACTCTTCTCTCTCTCATGTTCTGCCAGAGGATAGAACAGAGAAACGTACATCTTAATTTTTTCCAAAGGTATTTCTTCTAACTGTCTCCCTTTATGTTCCTGAACTAAACATGCAGTGGTCTGTATTTCTGAATATACCTGATAAATGTGCGATGTTTGACTTTTCCTACTTGGAATATTAGAGCAATATTACATGTCTAGCTGGCATTTCAGATTAGAGAAGTGCTATTTGTTAGTTGTCTTGTAAACACAGCTATTTAATTGAAACTTAAACTGTGTGTACCAAGACTTGATCAGCTATTTGTGAGGTCAGGAAAAAAAATCACATAGGATAAACTCTCCTGCCAGATTCCTGATAAACAGGACCCTGCCCTTCCAGATGCAAACACGTGTAAGTGTGAGCAGTTTTCTCTGTCGTGCATCACACAGTTCAGAGTAATCACTCTACTGCGGGTGCTTTTGGAGGCAGCAGTTGAATGAATGATATTACATAGTAGCCTTGCCCTGTTTTGGCATGTAGGAGATGCCCATGGACATCAGATAGCTTTGTCAACTAGAGACGCAGGATAGTCTTCCAAGAAAAAGCTCTGATAGAATGGGTACAACTTTATTTGTTTTTGGTTTATATTTTCTTTTCATATGACATTCTTTTTATCTCAGACTAGTGAATGAAGAGCGAACACTGGAGGTAGAGATAGAGCCTGGGGTGAGAGATGGCATGGAGTACCCCTTTATTGGAGAAGGTAAAATACTGATGTTGATGTTTTATTTTTGTAACGTTCTGCTCTCTGTTTGCTTGTACCTCCTACCCTCACCTCATCCCATATCCCTAATGGCCACACAGTAAATGCACATATTATTTCCAGCACTCCAGTCAGCCTTCGGGTATAGAAAGTCTGTTTTGACCATCATGGTTGGCCACCCTCAGCAGTAGCATTACTGTTTATCCTGTGAATATCCTGTTTAAAAGTTTCTATCAAGTAGCCTAAGTTATATCAAAATTTAGGGTGTTCAGACCTTAGTGAATTAATTTTAACTCAGCAATGAAAGAAGATATGTAACTCTAGTTGGCATTAATAAGGGACTCTGAGACCTTACCTTTTGGGGGTTTACATTTAAAACTGTAAAAGAAAAAAAAAAAAAGCTTGAAGACTTCAGATTCAAGAAATCAGTGAATCATTCTCCGTTTAGGAAATGGGTCAAGTTATCTATTGCTGTGCCTGAGGTACAGCTGATCTGAGGCACTGCTCTCACAGATAAACTTGATAGTTGACACCTTAGGTGGGGATTTTAAAATATTCTCTCAACTGCCAAATAGATGTGCAGAGTTAGACGTGTGTGGCTCACAACCTACTCTAATCTTTTCTGACCAGGTGAGCCTCACGTGGATGGAGAACCAGGAGACTTACGGTTCCGAATCAAAGTTGTCAAGTGAGTAATCTAATTTTAGAGGCCTTCTCTTCAGCCCCTGCTTTTCAGATGAGTCAGGTGATAGAAGTATGGGTAGCCACTGAGGCACTTGCAGACTTTTTCCTGTGTTTAATGTCCTTAATATCCTCAAGGATTACTTGTAACTTTATAACAATACTGAGAATTTTGCATTGGAGCTGAGGACTGAGCCTAGTTATATGTTTACTCAGGACCTACCAATTCAAAAGAGGTTAGAAGGAAAGAATTAATAAGACAAGTAAAGAGCTGTTAAAGAGAAGGAAACAAGAATGGGAAGTCAAGGAGACCCGAGATTTTAACTGAGGAAATGTGGTACCATGCAAGAATGGGAGACTTCTCCCCAGAAGGGGCCTTCCATGACATAATATGCGCTTTTGTGCAGAGAGAGTTCTTTGTTAGTGTGTCTTTGGCATGAAGTGCTGCTTAGATAAGAATTTTGCCTAG
The DNA here is from genome assembly GCA_007922815.1 of Macrotus californicus. Taxonomy (NCBI): domain Eukaryota; kingdom Metazoa; phylum Chordata; class Mammalia; order Chiroptera; family Phyllostomidae; genus Macrotus; species Macrotus californicus. The sequence continues at coordinate 27,487 of VMDR010003817.1, forward strand.
GACTCAGGCTTTCTTGTTTATTATTTCTCTTGTTACCAATTTGGAAACTAGTGATACCTTAGCTCCTTAGGATTCTTTGAAAGAAGGTTGCCACCTAAACATGGAGAAATGGGCCCCTACCACCTAAGACTTTTCTCTCATAGCACTCTTTAATCTCCATGATCTTTCCCCTCATTTTTTCTTCTTGACTTTCTCATTGCTTCCCGGAGAAACTAGGACATGTACTATTCCCATGTACTAAACCTGGGACCTTCTCAATTCTGTCTTTGCCAGAATTCCCTCTCGCCTTATCTTCATCCTCCCCCTGTACCCACCTTATCTGCATCTCTAGAGCTGACCTGGCCTTGGGAGCCCAGCTCCAGAAACCTCTCCAGACCTGTTCCTGATGCCATCTTTCCAGCCCCTATTGCCAGAAGTTGCCTTTCTCTCTTTTCCATAATCTAATTATGTGTAGTAGGTTTATTTACATGCTTTGGCTTCTGCTGATTGTAAGCTTCTTAAGAGTAGGGTTTAATAAATCTTATACACCTTTATAGATTAATACGGCACACAAAAGGATGTTTCATAAATGCTTATTGTTTAAATGAGTGATGTTCATCCTTTTTTCAAAATGTTTTGAAGTCTTCCCAAAGAAGGATGGAAGTTCATGATTCTTACCTTCTTCTCTTTTCAGGCACCCGATATTTGAAAGGAGAGGGGATGATTTATACACAAATGTGACAGTCTCACTAGTTGAGTCTCTGGTTGGCTTTGATATGGATATTACTCACTTGGATGGTCACAAGGTAAACAAACCAATTTTCCTGCTTCCTGCCTGCCCTCTTAAAGGGTGGTTTCGAAATTATTTCAGCCACTTCAGTCACTTAGAACCATGGGGACTTCTTTCTCAGTCTTTGCTTCTTCTCACTCTTCCGCTGAACTTCTGGGCATTTCAGCTACTCAGAGGTGATGGCACAGCCTTTGTCGGTCTTGTCCTTACAGCCTCCGCTGGCAAACCCTGACTGTTGTACTTGTTCATGTGTTTGGTTTTCCTTTTCCTTTTGAAAGCCTCCTCTTTCTTCAGCTCCCAGTGTCCTAGTGAGTTTCCCTTTCCCCTTCGTTCTTTCTGCCTCCTCTGAGGAGTGATGTGAGCTTTGAGCACCATGTTCCCTAGAAGCTGGTGGTGCACTTTGGGAGTACCAGTCCTGCTTCAGTTCATTCCCTTTTGCTTTCCAGGTACATATTTCCCGGGATAAGATCACCAGACCAGGAGCAAAGCTATGGAAGAAAGGGGAAGGGCTCCCCAACTTTGACAACAACAACATCAAGGGCTCTTTGATAATCACTTTTGATGTGGATTTTCCGAAAGAACAGTTAACAGAGGAAGCAAGAGAAGGTAGGGGATATAATGTGTATGAGTGTGTGTGCGTGATGTATGTGAATATGAGAACAAAGTGGTTAAAGTAGACAAGCAATAAAACAAAACCCACCAGTGACATCAGACATCAACCATTAACACTAGTGAACACAAAACTAGGAATGAACTTGCCTTTCTGGAAAGGCAATAGTAAAAATTCTTCTGTCACTGTGTCACAAAAGGCTATATAAGCCAGGCCTTGAAACCCAGGGAGTGGAGTTTCTGCCAAGATAGAAACCCTTCACTTCCTTGCACAACCAATCTAAAGACAATAAACAACCAGAAGTGCCAGAAAATCAAACTGCATGGAACTCCAACAACAAGGAATTTAAAAAACAGTCTACCAGACCAGCTAGTCTGGTAAGACAGGTGGGCGGAGAGAACCCGCTGCAAGGTGGCAGACCGTGTGGATGGGGCTGGCTGAATGGGAAACTGAGACTCAGAGCTGACTGTGGACTACGGTGAGGGTTGCTGCAGTGGGAGAAACTCCCAGTCTCACACGAGAGTTTGTTGGAAAATGCGCTAGAGCCGAGCAAGCGAGCTGCACTGTTCCCTTTCTGGCCCCTCCCCCACAGGCAGCACCACAGCGCAGCAAGGAGGGTTGCCCTCCCCAGTGAATACCTAAGGCCCCGCCCCCTTACAACTTAACAGGTGTGCAGAGACAAAGAAATATGGTCCAGGTGAAAGGACAGAGCAAAACTCCAGAAAGACAGCTAAGCAATGAGGAGATAGCCAACCTATATGATGGAGAGTTCAAAATACCTGCAGAACTGATTGAGTTTGGTCGCAAAATGGAAGAGCAAATGAAAGATACCCAAAGTGAAATAAAGCAAAATATTCAGGGAACCAACAGTGACAGGAAGGAAACCAGGACTTAAATCAATGATTTGGAGCAAAAAGAAGAAATAAACATCCAACTGAAATAGAATGAAGAAACAAGAATCCAAAAAAATGAAGAGAGGCTTAGGAACCTCTGGGACAACTTTAAACGTTCTCATATCCAAATCATAGGGGTGCCAGAAAGAAAAGAACAAGAGCAAGAAATTGAAAACTTACTTGAACAAATAATGAAGGAAAACTTCCCCAATCTGGCAAAAGAAATAGACTTCCAGGAAGCCCAGAGAGTCCCAAAGAAGTTGGATCCAAAGAGGAGTACACCAATGCACATCATCATTAAGTTACCCAAGATTAAAGATAAGGAGAGAATCTTAAAAGCAGCAAGAGAAAAGGAGACAGCTCCCTACAAAGGCATTCCCAATAAGGCTATCAGCTGATTTCTCAAGAGAAACCTTGCAGGCAAGAAGGGGCTGGAAAGAAGTATTCCAAATCATGAAAGGCAAGGACCTTCATCCAAGATGACTGTATACAGCAAAGCTATCATTTAGAATGGAAGGGCAGATAAAGTGCTTCTCAGATAAGGTCAAGTTAAAGGAGTTCATCATCACTAAGCCCTTATTATATGAAATGTTAAAGGGACTTATCTAAGAAATTGAAGAAGATCAAAAACCATGTAAACAGTAAAATGACAATAAATTCACAACTATCAATAAATGAACCTAAAAAAAGAATAACAACGAAAACAAAAACTAAGCAAGCAACTAGAACAGGAACAGAATCAGAGAAATGGACATCACATGGAGGGTTTTCAGGGCAGGGAGGGGAGGAATGGGGGGAAAGGTACAGGGAAGAAGAAGCATAATTGGTAGGCATAGAATGGATGGGGAGAGGTTATGAATGTTATAGAAAACAGAATTCAAAGAACTTACATGTACAACCCATGTACATGAACTAAGGTGTGGAATGCTAGAGGTTTGGGGGGCGCAGGGTGGAGGAGGGATAAAGGGGGAAAAATTGGGAAAACTGTAATAGCATAATCAATAAAATATACTTAAAAAAAAACAACCCAGGGAGTGATAGGATGTATGGATGTGTGGATATGAAACAGAATCACCACAGATGAGTAAGAGCGAACTGTCCAAGGAGAGATGAGGTATGCCTTTGGGTTAGAGCCATAGGGGTGACGTCTGCTATGGCTGGCTGAGAGGAGGCCCATTGGTGGGCCTTAAATAAAAGGAAAGGTGAAAGGTCAAAACTGGAAAGAGAACAGAGAAGAAGGCATGGAAGGCAGCTGGAGAGATTTCATTCCATTTCGATTACCTTTTCTCGTAGGGTTTTATGGGATGTGTGTGGTATGTGGGCTTGAGAGACGAAGACAAGATTGTCTTGGACGTACGTGTGCATGTGTGGAGGTAACCCCATGTGATGAAGTTGGATGTTGGTGATTATTAGTTTCATTCAGATCATAGTTGTCGTAAGGCCGCTGGTGAGCCTGCACGTGAAACATGCTCTGTATACTCTAGGGAAGTCACATTTTTGTTAATGGAATCATTTGTTCGTTCTTTCTTCAGGTATCAAACAGCTACTGAAACAGGGATCAGTGCAGAAGGTATACAATGGACTGCAAGGATATTAAGAGTGAATAAAGTTGGACTTTGTTTAAAATAAGTGAATCAGCGATATTTATTATCTGCAAGATTTTTTTCAGTTTGTTTTGGTTTTCAATATGCAAGTTTGACTTAATTTTTTTCTTCTACTGATCTTCATGAATGAATAAGAGGGCTTAGGGATTTGTCCATTTTTGTTCAGAAAAGAGTGACCAGCAAAAGGTTTAATAATACCTCTTCCTTTGGGGATTTAATGTCTGGTGCTGCCACCTGAGTTTCAAGAATTAAAGCTACAAGAGGACTCCAGGAACAAAAGAGACACACAGTATAAGGGGTTGGAGTTAATTGGTAGCTATTTCATTCAACAAAGTACCAACTGGAGAAGTCTGTTTTTAAATACATTTTGTTGTTAATTTTTCTTGACTCCTGTTTCTTGTTGGTTTAGCTACACTGTTGTCTTTTCCATCTCCATTTTGGTCATTTTCCCTTCATTTGCCCGTTTCTCTCCTTGGTGCCTGTGAGTTGGGCTGTCTTCCCATCAAGCAAGATGGATGCCCAAACCTGGAAAAACCCGGACTCCGTGCCAGTCCTGTAGAAGGGAACTTGAAAAAACTGAATAGGCAAAGATCGGGGTAGATGAATCAAGGCTGTACAGAGCTCTCATTGTCCTGGAGGAAGCACACTTCCTCATTTAATTTGGGGCTAGTAAAATCTGATAAGGGCTTTTCTGTTCAGAAGTCACTTTCGCATACCTGGTCTCACTTGACCTGATGATTAAAAAGCCTTTGGTGTGTGTTAGGAACTAGGATTACCATTGGCTCCAGAAAATGAAGTTAAAGTAGAATTGCAAACGACATTTGACTCTCCTGCAGCACCTAGTTCAGATGGTGCGTGACCTCCTTCACTTCTCTGCATTACACAGTCACATCACACTCAACTCGTGTCGAGTCGTCCCGTCCCTCGCCCCCCCTGGCTTTGGACCTCCCACCTTGGCTAGGGAGTGCTTCGGTGCTGTTGGCGATTTCCGCTGCACTGTGTGTGGGGCTGCCTTCCAGCCACCCCTGTCGGTGTCGTTCCCGCAGCCTCCCCACCTCTGCTCCGCAGCAGCCACGGCTCCTGGTTGCCTGTTCATTGCCTTGTGCCTGTTTTCCAAAAATGAGTGGGAAGGGTGGGAAAATGAGAATTTCATCCATTTAGAATAGTTACGCATAAGGTGAAAAGCAGTGCACTTTTAACCTCAATGACTCTTTGGACTTGAACAGTTCAACTCTGTTCACTTGTGAAGGAAAAGAACAAAATTAAAAGGCTTCTTTGAAGTCCTGAAAAAACGTACCTTAGAAATGGAGTGAAGCCACATAAATACATGTGTGGTTTAGTGGACTTTTTGTACATTTAATATTCATTACGTAATGTGCCCTATTACATAATGAATATGTAATAGAGTTGCCCTATTTGAGCATTTCATAGAAATAATCATAAACATTTTCCTAACATACCTGAGCCCAGGAGACCTTTCTTGATCATGGCTTGCACTTGCTGATCCCCACTTTTCCAAGGTTTTTGAAAGCCAGTCACATACGAAGCTGGAGTTGCTTGTCTAGCTAGAAAGACCCCGTAGAGATAATACTCTTGCTGCAAATAAGAAGGTTTAGTGAGGCTTTGTCACTCCTGTTCATTCATGGTCCAGGCTGCCACGATTTAATGAGTTACAAAAGAATATGCTTTCATTGTTTGACTCAGCTTCAGTTCACCCTACGTGCTTTCTCTGAAGCTCATTGTAATGTGGAAAGATTTCCATCAAAGTTCCGCAGGTTTTCTTGTAATAAAGAAAACCATAGTAACAGAGTGGTGGTGATGGGGATGATGGGAAGATTATAAAACCAGGCTCCAAAGCCCAAGCTTTTGCATTGTAGCACAACTGCATCCCCAGAAGCTTGTGCTGTCCAAAAATGGAGATTTGGTTCCTGAGGCAACAAACTCCCACCAAGAGGTCTACAGCTATCCATCTGTCCAGGAATGTTGCAGTGGGGGCTCCTGGGCCTGAGAAGTTGTAGTAGTCAATGTGTAACTTCCCTTCAGGCCAGAACCTTCTATATTTTGTAGTTTTCAAGTGAAGGACTGGAAAAACTCTTCTTGCTTGTTCAAAAAACTATTGAGCGTTTACTATGGGCCAGTGTATGTTCTGGGGCTTTATATGGGTGTGCTCATTTCCATGAAATAAGGGATGTTGTCCTCAATTTACAGTTGAGGAAATTGAGTTACACCTCACAGATTACAAGCAGTGGTACCGGGAATTGAGCCCAAACAGTCTGCTCCAGAACATGTACTCTGAAGTGTTATGATTTCATTAATTTTACTTAGAGAAAATAGACTGTGGAAAAAGGATTTTGGGTAGTGATGGTGGGAGAAGAGATGCCGTAAATTGCCATGTATAATGGGCACTTCTTGCCCAAATTTTTGAGGGAAAAATAAGGTTGTGTATTATACATGGATATAATGATGGGAATAATAATCCCGTGTATAATGCTCACAAAATGTGGGTGCACATTATACATGGCAAAATATGGTAATAGTGTCTTCAGTCCCGAAAGGAAAAATGTCATTCCAGTGAGCTAGGTAATTAAGCAGAAAGCGTGTTACAGGCTGAGGATCAGTCTCAATCTCTGTGATGCCTGCAAGCTGTGAATAATGAAGGGTGATATGTTTTAACCTGAGCATTTGTGCATTTCTAACACATTTTGGCTACTCATTTATGTATGTTTACTTCCTGGTCCTCAGCTGCATTCACTATTGGTTAGGTTGCCAGATCCCTAAATCCTATTTGGGTGTTGGTGCTCAGAAATCACTGTTTTGGGAAAAGGAAACAGGATATGGAAACTTAAAACCAACTTCAAAAGTTACATTGGTTGTTATTAGAAATAGGAGTGGAATGAGGATTTTATTGTATCCTTTGAAAAAAGCTGCCGCTAGTGTAAGAGTGATTGAACAAATATAATATACAAATCACGTGGTAATTATAGAATAGGCAGTGCTAACAAACTCATGGAAGATTCATGTATTAAAAGTTTCCTTATAAGCATAGACATCAGCAGCCGCAGTTCCTGCGTAACCAGAGAATGGCCCTGGCCACAAGAAACTGGGCAAGTGTCAGCGATTCAGAGCAGAACCAGCAGAAACGCTGCTTGCACATCCTGTTCCCAGATACCGACAGTGAAACTGCGGATGCAGCGATGAAAGTACATGATGACGCACATGGAGATAAGACTGCCCCCCCGCCGCCCCTGCCCCGCAAAGCTGAGAAACTGCGCGTCTCCAGAAATTCCTTACTTCCGCTCTTCCATGGTTCCCCTATATAAACTAGCCAGTACGCCTAAGATGCTAAGATGGGCTTTGAGACGACAGTCCCTCAGCTTCCAGGTGGCCAGCACCTGAATAAAACCACTTTCCTCTCCATCAGCACCTGCCTCTCGAGTATTGGCTTTTGAAGTGGTGGGCAGCTGGACCTGCTTTCGGTTACAATAGCTCTAGTAACGACATCTACCCTGAACAAAAAGGCATATACAAGGACTCCAGGAGATAAGTAGATAATAAACAGTTTGGTAAGTGTTCACTTTGAAAAGCATTCTAGTCTTTCACTCACTGAGACTGTACCAGGACTCACGAGCAAGGGTTGAATGCAGGTCACAGGCAGTGGGCACCAGGACACTTTCTACAGTGATTTACATGTCAAAGAGCCCAGACCCTTTCTCTTTCTTCTAAAAGAAATCAATCTGTGTGAGTGGTATGACTTTAGGCATAGTGCCTCTATTAGTGCGGCCAGACTGAGACTGAACTGCAGGTGTCTGATCACAGACCTGAGTCGCTAAAACCCTCTAAAGCTGCATTTCCAATATGGTAGTCACACGTGGCCACTGAGCACTTCACTGTGGCTAGCGAGAACTGAGATGCTATGAGTGTAAGATACGCAGTAGTTTTGAAGGCTTAGTGAAAAAAGTATACAGTGTCTCAATAATAATTTTATATCTTGATTATATGTTGAGATGATAGTATTCTAAGTTTGGTGGGTGAAATATATTAAAATAATAGAATATATTATTAAAATTTACCTCAGTCTTTTTTGTTCTTGTTTTGTACTTTTTAAAATGTGGCTACTAAAAATTCAAAACTACAGAGGTAGCTCACATTATATTTCTATTGACGGTACTGCTACCAAGTCTCTCCTCGACATGGGAGAAGTGGACTAGGACTTTGGGATGAAGTACTCATCATATTCATCCCTGTTCAATTGCCTCTCATTCAATCCAGTCCAATGGTCCAGACTGTTAAGATGTTTTGGGATCCCTTCTCAATCCTCCAATATTTTGTCTGTGCTTCTCCTCTTGATGTTATCTGACCCCTGTATTGGCTGAGACATCAAGATCTTCATCCAAATAGTGAATAAAAGTGCTGGCCAAAAAGGTGAAGGCCAACTCTTGTGTTTTGCCACTAAAAGCCTCTTCTGGGTTGACATTCATCAAAACATTAGGGTAGAGTCATATCAACCTCCATGGAAATAACTAACTTTGTCTTTTTTTTTATCGTGTCTACAAGGATATGCTGAGAGGCCTTGCTGAAATCCAGTTATACAGCAGCCTGTTAGGAAATGAGATAGGTCAACATAGTTTTACTGATCCCTTATTGGATCCTAGGGATCAGCACTTTATATCTAGGTGCTTACAAGTGATGCCTACCATGTCTGCCATGCTCTTACCTTTTAGGAAAATTGCCCATTTCCTATACTTGGTGTGCCCCCCCACCCCCACCGATGAGCACTAGGGTGACCAACTTATCCCTGTTTTCCTGGGACTTGTTTGTCTCCCGTTTTAGCACTGGGAGTCCCACATCCCCTCAAAACCCCTAGTCTCAGGCAAACCTGGACAGTTGGTTACCCTGAGGTCAGCATTGAAGGGGTTATTTGTATGGAAGCCCCTTCAGCTCATGTCATTCATAATTGTCATGGGAAAGTGCAGAGCGATGGCTGAAGGAGCTGCAGAGGGTAGAGCCAGGCCAGGTTCTGAGAACATTCCACAAAGGAGGCATCCATGAGCATGGAGACCTAGAAGGTCAGAGCCATGGCATAGCTGTTACAGGGCAAGAGTGTGCAGGTGCCAGACCCAGGAGGTCCTTCTGGGCTGGTCGACAGATTGGCATGTGTTAAAGACAACATTCCCTTTTGGCCATTTATGTAGGGGGACAGAGGGAGAATTTTTTTTTTTGGTAAAAGTTGTGTATGCACTTCATCCCTTATATTGAAGATTAAGGGAATTGTTGCATGTGCTGACTATATGATTAAAATGTGAACTTAGTATAATTTTCTTTCATTTCACAGTTTTACATTTATTTTAGTGAATGACTCATACTAAGAATATAGGCTATTTACATGGTTCTGGGTTTAAAGTCCTCCGAAAATATCTTTTAAAATGTTTTCTCTGATTGTATGTTGACATAATTCTCCCATCTTTGTTTGTTCATTTGAATCTCTTTTTATTTCTGCTTGTCTGTTTCTGTTTTTATTTGTTATGTAGTTATTCATTTTGTGAGTCCTGAGCCGGCCATCTTAAGAAACATATCAAAGGTGTTCATTTTCAATAATAAAAGCATTCGTTCTTTCTGTAAGCGGTGCTGTTATTCTGTTTCAGAAACCCAGCCACCATGACTACTGACAGCAGGCAACGTCCAGCTGGCCAGTGTCCGAGTCCCCATCACAGCTGAGCTTCTAGGCCTAGATTGCAAAAACACTCCAGAGGGAAAGCTGAGCACCTGCAAGGAATGCTTTTTTAATGTTTCTTTATTTCCATGAGAGGGTGCTATGGTGAAGGGGATGAGGCTGATGTACATCCTGTGGACTATATTAGGAATCACATATGCAACTTCTGAGGCCAAGTTTCCAGTTTGTTCTAGTGTCATTTTAGCCCCCTTACTGATGGGCCACACATGCCCACCCTTCCCCGTGTGACTCAGATGGGTCTCTGTGCACTCTCAGAAAAGCCCAGTGTCTACTGCAGGGAGCAGGTGGGCAAGATTACATCAGGCGGAGAGAGAGAGAACTGAATTATGGAAAACATTACAAGATGCATTTTGGTATCAAGACAATTAGCAGCAATTGCAGACTTTTTCAAATGGAAACAGAAGAGGAAAATAAGGTACTCTATTGATTCATTGAACCTTTATTAAGGAGCTACTATGTACATGAATTTTGGAGAACCAAGGTGGCCCAGAGTTCAGCCCCTACACAGAGGAGCACAGGTGGTACAGGTGAGGGTACGGGCTTGTTCCTCTGCACCCTCCCCGCTGACCCCTACACTCAGACTCTTTCCTGTCACAGAGCTCCGGGGAACTTTCCAATCTACTGTGGGATGGGGCAGAAGGTCATCACTGGTCCAGTGCCTGCTGAAAACAGTTCTGGTCCATGGGAAGACCTTTTCTAACCACATGCCAGGTCCAGTGTAGAGCCCTTTCCTCCACTCCTGGAGCATGGCCTCCATCACCTTTGCCCTCTGCCTTCACACACCTTCTCTGAAATGTCAGTGTGTGCCTGTCCCACGTATGGCACAGAGCTACACCCTGTCACCGCTAAAGCAGAAGAGCTGCAGCACAGCAGCCCCTATGTCGTCAGGGCCACCGGGTAACCTGTGGCTGCTGCAAACTCACTCTGAAAGATAATTTCTTCCTGGTTTATGAATTTATCTCAGAAATTTAAGTCAGACATTTAAATATTTAGCAAATTATCGTTACTGAGGAAAAAATCAGGCAATTGACATAGTGGCAAAAAAAAACCCCAAGGTCTGACAGTGACTATGATTGTGGCCCTATTTCCAGAGCAGCAGGCTCCCTGGCTCCCATCTTCTGCACCCCCCAGTAAGTGAAAGGTGCATGTGTGTGTGTGTGTGTGTGTGTGTGTGTGTGTGTGTGTGTGTGTGAGAGAGAGAAAGAGAGAGAGAGAGAGAGAGGGAGGGAGAGAGAAATGGCCCCCTCCCTGGAGGCTGTGGTTGTTTTCACCACAGTGGGAAAACTGCAGGAAAACTGGCCTCACAGTCAAGTGACACCCTCACAGAGTAGCAGAGCCCAGAACTGAGGCTTCTAGGTGGGTTAGATTTCTACTCAGGCGAACCAGACAGGCTGGGGGAGAGCAGCTGACAAGTCACAAGTGGCACTCACAGGGCATCTCAGGTTAGCCTGCGGAAACATCAATCATTCATACCAGAGAAACGGCAGTGCGATGGGAATTAGGTGATGGGAATTAGGGCCTAAGCCCCTCCAGCACCCACACCCAGTCACCCCATACCTGCTCCTGCCCCTTGCCTCAGGTTGTCTGGTCATTACCTTTTCCCTAGACTTAACCTTGAGCTCCTGGACAGAGAACTTAGGAATAACAAACTGACTTTGAACTTAGATTTCATTACATCAGAAAGTAAATTAACCTTGAACTGTTAGTTTTGGATTTTTCACAAAAAGATAATGCTGCCACTCCCTCTTGCTACACTATCCTGATTACATGTGGTCTCTTAATGGTTTAAACTTCCCTTGGCAATCACTCCCTATTCCTCCTTAAATGAGAGCTCCCACATTTCTTTTGGTTAAATGTCAAATTCTCTGTTCACTTCTCAAAAGCATACAGCGCTTAGCTGTTCACATTGAGTCCACACACAGAGCCCGGCAGAAGTAAGGCCTCTGTGAGCGCGGTTGGGAGGGTAGTAATATGGGTGTAATAACTTATAGTTTTAACTTGAACATTTCACCTAAAATGTCATATGGTATGCTTGAGTGTGATAGCGTTATGTTACAGAATTACATGTTATGATTTGGTAATAAAAGGCTTTGTAATAAGACAGGGGAGTTATTTGTGCAGGACCCTGTATTTTCTAACAGCAGTGAGATGACATAGGGGCCGTGAGAATGCCACTCTCCCCCATGTGGCACCACTGGCTTCCCTGGGAACCACTGCCTGTGCCCAGGTACTGCTGGCCTTTGGCCTGGCGATGCCCTGCCTGCTGGGCACTGCCCTTTCCTGCCCAGCTGAGGCCATGGTGCACCCAGGCCCATCGTGAGTTCCATACACACTGTGGGAGGCCTCTTGCTCTTCTATATTAGAGGCTATCAATGGGCATCAAAACAGAAACGCTTGACCTTCCTAAGGTCCTTCTTGACAGAACCCTCTTTAGCTCTTTCTTATAATAGGACTCAGATAATGAGTTCAAAGCAGAGCCAGACCAGGAGACAAATTTGAGGGACAGACACTATTTTGTTGTTCCTTTGACCATGACAGAGGCCTCAGTACCAGGCAGGCCTGTTGGTCCCAGCTCTATTCCAATAAAGTGGGCTCTTCCCCAGGAGGCTCCCCACCCCTCCTGCAGATGGTGTCCAGGGGACCCATCCCACCAGTCTGTAGGCATGCAGAAACACAGCCTAGGAGGCAGCTGAGGCTCAAGGCTACCCAGGACCTACTATCTATCTATGTAACTGCCCCATCTGTTTTAGGAGAAAGAGAGGGAGCTCCAGCTTTAAGAGGCTCTGGGACATTTACATTGGAAAAGAAGTCAAAGCATGCTGGTCAAGTGGTAAACTTTAATATCTGTGCAAATCAAATGGGAATACAACAAAATGTATGTTGGTGTGTCGTTCATGATCCATGTTGCTAATAGAAATAAATCTTAAACAAACTTTAGGATAATAAGGTTAAGAATAGAGATTGTGGGATGATTAAAAGAAAAATGGCCTTTGCCTTTTTTGCCTTTCATCTGTGTCAACAGGGCATGACTATAGGTAATTCTGTAAGTGCCAAAGCTCATGCTGTTTTCTGCACCCCTCCAGGCTTCTGCCACAGGACATCCATCACTGTGGAGTGCAGGGGGCCGCGGCAGTGTGGGGCAGTGGAGGAGGACAGGACATGGACCCTGACTGGCATCCTGCCTCCACCACTCGTCTGCTGTGCAAACCCCTACCTGGAACTCGTGTTCTAAAAGGTGGAGAGAGAACGTTAAGCTACGGGGGGTTCCTGATTGAATGCTTTCTTGGTCTGTATTTGATCTATTATTTGGCCTACTTAAGTATTTGCATTTTTATTTAAATAATCATACTTTACTTTTTAAAATGTTGTTTTGAATTTATTGATTTTGTTTTAGAAAGAGAGAGAGAGAAACATCAATTTGTTGCTCCACTTATTTATGTCTTCATGGGTTGATTTTTGCTTGTGCCTCAATCGGGGATCAAACCCACAAACCTGGCATATCCAGACGATGCTCCAATCAATTGAGCTGCCTGGCCAAGGCAAAATAACCACACTTTTCAAATAAAACTTTCTATTTGATTCTTTATTAAATCTGCCTCTCCCTGCCCCCTGCCATGCTTTGTGGTTTCTGTGAATAATATGGCTACATTTAATTTATTAATTATTGGACAGGCACCTAGGAGAATCACACTGGAAGAAAGGACCATGAGAGGCCTTGAGAATAAGACTGTCCCTAGCAGGGTCGGCTGAGCTTGGCACTGCCCTGAAAGAGCCCATGCGAACTGCTCAGGAACGGGACTCCACACTTACGAGGATCTCTTCCCATTCCTGAACACAGTCCATACTTCTCCACCATTTTACTTTGCCAACATGTTCATTTCAACCAGACAGCCATACTCTTATTTTTACCTAAGTCTTGCCATTCTTCAGGGTCAAATTCAAAATGTGTCCTCTTCCATGAGGCCTTCTTCCCTCTCCCCTGCCCACCCTCAGCCGGGAATGATTCTCCCCTTCTCCCGTGAAGGCCTATTGCACGTGGTTCCTCTTATGTACCACGGATGATTAATGGGACTGCTACATGATTTCATGGCTTGAAGCAAAATGGAAATGCAGAGCTCCTTGTTCAAAAATTGTTAGGAATTTTAAGACAGCTATAGTAGAGCATTATACCAAGCACATGGCCCTTCTAAGTACCCTGGCTGACCACTGCACAGGACACATGCCCACTCAGCTGGCCAGATAATTATATTGGGATAGCCCAGGGGAAACTGAGAGGCCCATGAGCAAATGCAATCATTTAAATGCCCATTGTAATTCCTTCCCAGGGAACCTCCTGAACTGCCTGTTTTCCTGAACCCACCTAGCGCTCCAGTGCTCCAGCACTGATGTGCCGGGCTCTTCATCCCTTACCACTTAGCTGAGGGTTCTGCTCCCTGACCCTTGTCCCCCCAGCAGGCATTCTGATCTATGCCTCCTGCTCTGTATCTCTGAGTTCTGTCTCATTGGTTTCCTTGCATTGGCCACTCGCACAAGAAACATGGAAGAATCTATAGATTATTTTTCACAATACCTTCATCTCCCTTCCTCTCTGTTTCCTCCTGTTACCTGAAGTTGTCAACGGACAACCCTTCTTTGCCAGCATGTTGGTGCCAAAACTGAAATCACATTCTTCCACCTGTTCTGTTTCTTCTCTCTAAGTGGTAATGTAGGTGCTTGCCTGGTGCTAGGAGTGTTAAACATACTATCTTATTTAATGCTCTCAACATTGAAGTATGCACGCCTATTATCATGTCTTTTGCAGATGAGTACAACAACTCAGAGAGGTCAAATAACTTGACAAAGATGATAAAGTTAAGGAGCCCTTTACTCTTTGCTACTGGGCTATATTGCCTAAATAGGCTAATTGAAGGCAAAGACCATGTCTTAGTCACATTGTATTCACTGTGGCACCTCTTTGTGCTTTCACTACTAATGCATTATTGGGGTTATCAAGAACTCTTATTTACTGATAGCTCACTGTGTGCCCAGGCCCTATGCTGAGCATAGCAAGTGTAATCTCTTTAAATCCCCAGCACATCTCTGCTAACCAGGTTTTACTGCCCATATTTAACAGAAGAAGAAACTAAGGATCAACAAGATTAAATCTACAGTTAGGCCACATAGCTAGTAACTAGCAGCATCACGGTCTGTCTTGACTCTTAATGTGAGGCTCCTAAACAAGCCATGCTGCTCCCAAGCCCTTGGCCACCACTCGTCTGGCCTCTCTCTGTCTCATTCATTCTTAGCTTCCTGCTGTATCCAGTCCCCCACTGCCTTGGTCTCCATTGGAATATGAGTTCTGGAGGTTCAATTGGTGCTTAATGCACCAAATGATTTGGCTGCCTATTGCACAATCTCAGTGCAGAAAGAAAGTTGCCCACATTCCCTGCCCTGGCCCTATGCTCAGCACCTTCTCAATTTCAACTTGTCACCTTCTAATGTCTTAACAAGAACACCAGAAGCAAAGACTTTCCATGTCCCTAAGTGTTTTCTAGAGATCAGACCACTAATAGTGAAGAAATGCTACCAGCTGAGAGCCTTGCTGAATTCAAGATGAGTAAAGACTTGGTCCCCTCTTATAGGCCTTCTACAAGCTCATATATGTTCCTTATCAACATTCAAGAAGTCTAAGCAAGGCCTTCTATGGAGAAGAATGGCTTCTTTGTTGGTTGGCATCATTGTTAATATTTTTAAGAGTTCAGATGAATCTCTGGAAACCAGGAGAAATCCTCCTGTCCTACAAGTAGAAAATGGCTTACCTCCTTTCCTAGTAATTGTTGAATTGTCCTTCACTTGTGCACACCTGTTCACACACAGGTGCACACCCACTTGGATAGCTATGCAATTCATTTGATTCCCAATCGCAAGATAATTCATCCTATTCCTTAACCACTGGTGCCACTCTGGTCTATGTTAATAAGATGATGAGATGGTCTCAAAACTAAGTCACCTGGGAAGTAACGGAGACGATGAAGGTTGAAGGAGGTTAGCAGGATATAACATGAACGTCTCTAAATACCTGAAGCCCAACATATAGAGCAGGAAGTTAATTGCATCTGTGTGGTCCCTAAAAGAGATTTGGGATCCATTGGTAAAGTTACAAGGTAGGGACATGTTGATTCAACATGGGAGAACCTAGTGACTTCCTAGTTACTGGAGTGATCCAACAATAGAATGGGCTGCCAGGGTGGTGAAGAGATTCCTGTATCTGAATGTCCTCAAGCAGACACTAGACACTGGAGGGAGGTTCTGAGCTGAGTGGAAGACAGACATAGAGCCCCTCAGTGATCACGCATGGGTCTCAGTCTTTGCTGGTCAGGAAGCAGGTGCTGGGGGTTCAAGACTGAAAGTGACATAGACACTGCTGTCCTCTGAAAACCCTTCCAACTCAGAGATTCTGTTCCTTCAGATTTAATGCAGGCTGAGGGCAGGAACCACAGCTCATACTTCTCTCGTGTGCTCATAAAAGCTAAACAAAGTACTATGGAGCCAGACTCAACAGTGAGCATCTGGAAGGCAAGAATTATACCTTCCATCTGTAATGCTTAGTGCCTGGCAAAATGTAAGAAACTAGTTTTGAAGTTAATGAATATGTGTCCAGAGAATACTCAATACAAGTCAATAAGTGGATCCACTGAATCTACAATATGGACTCACTGTTGAAAGGACCCACTGCATCTCCAGTAATGTACGTGATGGATAAAGAAGTGCCCAAATTTACTAAGGTGCAATGGGTTACTCAACTCCAGTGGCCTCATTGTATCCATACAACCCTTGGATGGTAAAGACACAGCTCTTCTGAACATCTTCGTGACCAAGGGCCCCAGAGAGCCGACCATGGGGCTCATTAGAAGACGATTTCACTTGTCATATTCCTTCTTGTCTGAAGAGTGCCACTAACCTGGTTTTGAAGACATCAAAAGTTAATGACAGAAACCAGCAGGAGAGATGGATGTGATTCTCTGCATTGACTAGCATTCCTCTGGAAAACATTAACCAGAAATAATGTAATCATTTACTTTTTATTTACTTTCTAAACCTGAAGTAGAAATTATTTCAACACCAGCCGAGCCCTCACTAAAGTCAATAGGTAAAAGTCTCTTCTGCAATATTGATCTCCATGTATTTCCTACTGACTAAAATTATGTGGATAAACAACTTTTTAAAATTCTTTTAGTTGGTAACCAAACCCAGTCCATTAAAATTTTATTTTTTACTTTTCTTCAAATACAGTATACAACCATTTTTCCTGTTGTTAAGAATAATGATTTGCTCACTTTTAGGCAGTGTCCAGCAGCCAGACTTTCTTTGGGCCCTACCTTCTTTTGGTTTGGGGTTAACAGAGAAAAAGCGATTGGGCTAAATCCAGGCTCCGCCGCTGTGTGCTGTGGTCAAGTCCCTAACCTCTCTGAGCCTCTGACTCTTCTTCTATAAAAAACAGAAGATGAGAACAATGCAGCTCCCATGGAGTTATGGGGGTCAAAGTGCAATGACAGAATAAGGAATCAACGTTAGCTACGATGATGCTGCTTTCCTGAGGAGGAGCCCTGTCAGCCTCAGAAAGCCCAAATCTCCCCGTCCTTCCTTTAACCCTAAAACGATTCTCTCTTCTGAGAGACAGACATTGAAGTAGGGGTCAAAGTCACACTAAACAGTATACAGTTTGCCTTCCAAACAAAAGAAAATGGGAAGTTTCCTGTAGTGTCTCACGTGATGATGAAAAGCCTACTGCAAGGAGCACTGTGTTCTTGAGGCCCATTTCACGCATAGAATCACCAGCGCAAATGGTAAAAGAACTTCCCTTGAAAGAGTAGGGAGATTTGATGAAATACAAACTTCTTTTATCCTGGGTTTAGATTATGCCTCTTCCCCAGGGCTGGCACTAGGGTGCGGCAAGGAAGAGACCAAAGATGCAACGTTTAAGGAGGTGCAACCCTGTGAATGAGTGCCTCCTTAAATGCCGCACCTTTACCCTCTCCCTCGCCCCACTCTAGTCCAGGCCCTAGTTGTCCCCATCTATCCCTGCAAATGTGCTTCTTTTCAGGGTTCAGATTTTCAGTGCCAAGTCTGAAAAGTTATGAGGGCAGGCTTGGGAGAGTCTGGAGAGCCCTCTCTCCACCCAGTGAAAGGGAGTAATCACCTCTGGTCACTGTGGTTTAGTAATTTCTACCACGATATGCTCAGGCTCACGTCTCCCAACTTCGGTGCATTGGCAGTCCAAAGGGCTCTTCCAAATCACGTCCAGGGCCGCTGGTGCTAAGGCGCCTTCGCCAGAAATCTGACATGTCCCCAGACAAAGGTAACTTGCATTCCATTAAGCGATGTTTTATACTGGAGAAATAAATTCCAGTCTGTCTCCACAGGACAAATGTTATAATTTTGTATAACTTATAGTTCTTGGCTAATCAAATGTCACTGGATCAAATAAGTTAAGATGAGCTCCTTCAGGCAAGATGGTGTCTTCTCATCACTCTGCAGAGAGGCCCCTACACATCACAGATAGTAGGTATTTAATAAAAGTCCACATGAATGAAGAAACGCCACACTTACCAGAAATCAATCCTTGGCCACTCAGGGCCTAAGCCCTTTAAGTACCAGAAAGGGCAGAGCCAGGAGTCTGGCCCAATGGTTTAAACACCAACCAGTGCCGCTTCCTCCCTGCGAAAACCAATCGCTCCTCTGGCTTTTCCTCACGTGCCCTTGTCCGTGTCCTGTTTTGTGAGAGGCTCTCACTTTGGCTCTTGCTGCCTGGCATGATATTTCACCCTCTTCTCATTCTGCCCTTCCCCTGAGAGACCCGTTTGGGCAGAAACAACCTCAGCAACTCCGACCCTGAGCTTTCCCATGATCCTTCTTGTCCTGCCTCCTGACTGGCAGCCATACATCCTGAATGCTGCCTGGGAACAGTTTGAATGAATTGCTGCCCCAGTGGGGAGCTCTACTGACAAATCTAGAGACCTGGTGCTGCCATCATGAGATCTGTACCAGCAGCTGCATGCATGGGGATTCCACCCAGCAAGCGCCTCCTAGCGCCCTGCTGACATCTCCTGGAGGGGGCTGGTCCTCTGCTGCTCCTTAGGCCTACGGGCCTGCTCTCCTCTACCTGCTCTAACAAGCCCCTGGTGTCTTCCATACACTATCAGATATGGTTAGTGTGAATGCAAAGAGTATTGTTTTAATACAGTCATGTGGGTCTCATAGAAAATTGCACAGATAAGTAATTAAACAAATGAGACAAATGACAAAAAAGAGAAGTAAATGCCTATCTCCTACCAGCAGGCAAAGAAGCTGGAGCCGGGGGGATGGAGCTGACCTGAGAACACTCGTGAGTGTGTGCACTTGGCATTCGACAGGTGAAAATATTTCCGACTTTGAAATCAGTGGCATGAGGCACGGTGAAATACCTATAACCTCCCTTTGGCAGTCTTTGCTACAGCACTTTTGGAAAACATACCATAGTATCATTTATTTTCCTCTTCATTGTCAGTACTTAAATGGTAACATTTCTTTGTGAGTAAATGGAAATAACTTAAATGAGGGACCATGTTATTCAGCTTGACATCAAAGCTATTTTAGTGTATAAGAATTAGACATCTGGAATATTTGAGATAAAACCAAAGATATTAATAAATTACATTTTGAAAGAGTTCTGAGGCTTTCCCCACATCTAAGTTCCCACGGAAGTCAGCATGGAAGCGGTAGTGGAGGCAAGTAGGAAACAGCCGACCTGCCACAGCACACCAGTTCATGGGGTGGGGGTATAAGCTGGCACAGCCTTTCTGATAGGCAGTTTGGCCAGAGAAATTAAGAGCTTTAAAAATATCCAAATCAATAAAAAAGAAGACAATTTTACCCTTTGTTACAGTATGCATGGACTTGGAATGCATTATGTTAAATGAAATAAGCCAGTCAGAGAAAGACAAAAACCATATAATTTCACTCATATGTGGAATCTAATAAACAAGCTAAACTAACAAGCATAATAGAGACAGACTCATAGATGGAGAGCAGGCTGACAGCTCTGGGTGGGGGATGGCGAAGGGATCGAGCAGAAAAGAGAAAGGACTCATGGACGCAGACAGCAGTGCGGGGACTGAGGGGGAGGCAGGGAGTGGAGGTGGAAGAAGGTAGAAAGGGGATAAATGGTTGTGAGGGAAAATACAATAAAAATGAACTATTAAAAAATAAAAACATACAAATCATTTGAATCAATAATTTCACTAAAAAGAATCTGTCCTGAAAAAATAACTAGAACACCAAAGATTCCAAAATAAATGTCATTCAAACTTTTATATATGATAGTGATCACTTGAGAACAAACTGAATGTCCAACAATAAGAGAAGGTTCAATAAATGATTCACACCACAGAATCATAGGCAGTCATTATAAGCATGTTTTTCAGGTCTAATAACATGGGTGGAATATTCCAGTTATAATGTGAAATGAAAAAAGGAGAATCCAAAGTTGTATATACAGTATGATTTAAATTACATTAAAATAATCCCTTGCAGAGGAAAAAAAACAAAATGGAAATATAGTAAAATGTCTGTTTCTGGGTGATGAGATTGTGGATGAGTTTGTTTTTCTGTTTATAGGCGATAGGATAATAGGTCAGTTATTAATTGCTTTTTGTTTTCCTAGCATCAGCAAAACTGGACAATACCTACTGCTTTAGAAACTGTCACCCGTGGAAGATCCAAGAATAAAGGTACCAAAAGAAATGCTCTGAGTAACAGACAGCAATGACCAGAAAGGATGACCAGCAGGATGCTTCTTCCTCCCTCCACGCTCAGGTTGAGGCGGCAATAGAACCACCCCAAGAAGAGGGTGGAAATCCCGGAGTGGAGGGAGCCCAGAGCTCACCATGGGGATGCGGGAGGAGAGTGAGTGCACAGGTAGCACAGGGGGACATCACATTGCATGGAGAGGCCCCCTGAGTAGCAGGTGGCACCAGAGCAGTGCTGGGCCATGGCTGCAGGGTTGCCTAGGCAGATGAGCTTGAAGGCAGCTTCATGAAGTCCCCCACATCATGCGTGGGCACAGCAGCTAAATTTTCCCCAGTTTAAGGAGGGGGTAGCACGTCGCTGAGAGAGGCCTGTAGTCTAGCAAGGGTCACAGCTGAGATGAGGGGACCCTTGATCGCAGATGCAGGAGGATTTTTTTTCTATGGGTTAGATGGGGCAAGCAGGACCTGGCTGGTGAGTGGACACACCAGGTGGATGTGACTAAGGACAAATGAGACAGGTGATACCAGCACAGGCCCTTGCAGCCTGACTAGACGAGGGAGAACCCCTTTCTGCCCTCACTGAAATGGTATTTGTATAAGTCGTCCGCCTCCCCACTCAGGCTTGCTCTTAGCCCCAGGAGAGAAGAAGCAGAAGGGCAAACAGCCCTTGGTGGGACTCAGCTTCAACCCAAGTGTCTGGGAGAACAGCTTACCTGGAAGAGTCAGAAATCCAAATGTGTTGTGGAAAATAAAGTTATAGTTTATACAGCTGAGCTTGTAACACATGAAATATTCCCTCCCTGAACACAGGTTTTGTGATTTTCAGATTAATTACTAATACTCATATTTTATATTAAAAAATTAATTTTTAAAAAGCAAAACCAAACAAAAACAAAACAATACAAAAAAAAAAAAGAAAGAAAAGCACAGCCTCCACAAAAATTGCTCAGGAATCAAGACCCTGAGGAAAATGGGGCCTAAGGCTGATGCAAAGTCACCCCTGGTCCTGAGGGTCATCTTCCTAGGGGACCAGAGCTTGTTTTGTGTCTCTAAGAGCCAGGACCCTCTGTCAAAGAGAACCTGGGATCCTGACCACAGCTGCTATCCTTAGAACTCCGTGTTCGTGTAGGAGCAGCTGGGGGTAAAGGTGGAACTCGCCCTTCTAGCTACTTCCTGGGCCCCATCACACTCCCCCATCTCCCTCCCTCCCCCAGCAAATCGATACTAGTAGGCTCCCCTCTAGAAGACCCCCTCTTGTTTTAAAACCAAGTTTCATTCTCTGAAGCAATAGCAAACAAAGAACAAATCCACCCCCACACAACGATGACCTCTAAATGTTTGAAGAACATGTTGGTCTCCATGTAGGGCTTTCTTGCTCCAGGTTTAACCAAGCCAGGTCCTCATACGATATTTTCCAAGCCTCTTGCTCTTCTGGCTACCCTCCTTGGAAGCTGCACCTGGGACTGTCAAGCAGCACTTTAAAGGCAATGCCTGGAACTAACACTGTGGCCCTGTGCTCTGGCCAGAAAGTCTTTAACTCTGCTAAGGCTTCAGAAGACATTTAGGAGGCATTTGTGTTCTTAGCTGCCCCTGTGGTGTCTCCGCCTGCAGCACGGCGGGGACTCAGACTCAGAGCTTTGCCAAGTGAGTGGCTATTCGCCCAGCCTCCCTGCCTAACCCCCATCCCCTGTGCTGCACTTGCACGTTTGCTAGGGGCTTGAGCTGCAGGTGGCACAGGGCCATTGGTGCCAATCACACCCAGCCACCCAGGAGACCCAAGCAGTGCTGTCTGTGCTGTCATCCATGGGGCCCTGACAGTCAGGTCTGGAGCCAAGCAGTGTGGCAGTACAGAGCGCCAGGTTGCTGTGCGAGCCGTGGCCCTGCCTGGCTCTGCTGAGGGAATCCCTGGTCTCACTCCCATTCCCCACTTTAGGCAGAAACACCTCTCTTTTTTCTTTCTTTCATTCCTCCAAGAATCTTAACTAAGATCTTGGCATCTCCCATAGCCCCTGCTTCTCACTCTAGATCATCTGTACCTTTGCTACATCTGTGGGCCTTGTCCTCCCTCAAGGACCCCTCTTGGAGGAGATAACCCTCCCTGACATTACATGATTTTATCAAACTTCTAAACATCCCCCTTTTTGCCCTCACAGACCCCACGGTGTGCTCAGATCACAACAGAAAGCTCTCGCTCTGCTGCCAAACCACAGCACCCCAGGGCTGACTGTGCCAGCCACATCACCTTGGTGTACACCTCATCCCTTCAGCCTCCTCTCACTGCTGCTGGGACCATATTCCAAGCCAGCTTTAGAGCATCTCCCCCACCTCATTCTCAGAAGCATTGATTTGGCAGATTTCTTGGGGGCCAGCAATGTCCTAACCTGTTTGCTTTTCCAGGGCCCATGTTTGCAGTAGTTCTCTTGGAACCACAACAGAAATCATCCCACGCCCTTATGCAATTCCTCTGGGAGGCTTCAGTAGATAAATAAAGCCCTTGGTCTCCTCATTGGTCTACCTTTCCCAGCAGAGCACCTGAGTTACTTCTGAAGCCTCCAGCACCTGCCCACATTCCAGAGCCTCTCTGGAGCAGCCATGAAGTTCCTCGTTCTGGTCCTCTGCCTTGCTCAACTCTGGGGCTGCCACGCTGTCCCACCTGGCCTAGGTTTGGCCCATAAAGAACTGAATTGTGATGACCCAGAAGCAGAGCAAGCAGCCCTGGTGGCCGTGGACTACATCAATAAGCACCGCAATCGAGGCTACAAGCATACCTTGAACCAGATTGACAAAGTGAAAGTGTGGCCTCGGGTAAGTGAACCCGCTGCATATGAGCTGAAGGAACCTGTTTGTGGAGTTTAATTGGGTGTCTCAATAGATCACATCTGCCAGCACAAATGAAACTGCAGAGGGATAAACTCTGACTTCTTCCCAGGAGGGAGGGAGGGAGCAAGTGGAGGGCAAGAGAGGACACATCCTCATTTGTACTCAGGAGTCTCAAGGAAAGTGCTGGGGGTGGAGGAGATTTGCAGGAGAAGAAAAGGATATTTTGAAGAACAAAGGGAGAAGGTGTGGCTTGCTAGAAAAACCTGGGTGCAAGAGACTGGATTCTAGTTGCCAAATTATCACTGATTGGAAATCAGGTATCTTTCTTTGGTTCTGTTTCTCTGGATGAAGACAGAAAGTGAATGAAAACAGCATTGGACAATTTACCTACCACCTGCCAGGCCCTTTCAACGTGTATTATCTCCTTAACTCCTCCCATCCCTCAGTCCTGTGTGATAGGTATTGTCTTTGTCTTACAGAAGAGGAGACCCAGGATCTGACAAATTGCAGTTTGTGTGTCCCGTGCCCCCCACCACCACCCCCACGGTCATATAATTAGTAAGCATTGGTCTGGGATTTGATTCCAAACCTCTGTTCCTTCCTCTATCCAAGCTGCCTCCCAGCTCCCACAGCCCAGAGAGAAGTCTCGGCATCAGTAAGATTTACTTCCTGGCAATGCTGACAAGAAACCAACACCATCAGTGACAATAAAGATCGAGCTAAAAAGCATGCCTAGGAGAGCAGTTGAGACATGCCTAGGAGAGCAGTTGAGACATGGGGAAAAGCCATCAGTCTGCTGACTATTTTGAAGTTGTATATCTGATGAGGAATAATTCTTTCAGCAACTGTTGATTGCAATCCTATGGGCAAGAAACTGTCAGATGCTGTATTAGGTTGGACCACATAAAATCGCCATTTTCCTATATTAAAAGCAGTCAAATAGTGGCATTTTGTTCAACCCAATACAAAAGTGAGAAATGACATAGTGCCCACCAGAGGTTTACAATCTAGAAAGGAAAATAAGGTAAACATCATCAGGATGTCCAGATTGACTAACATGTGATCTTGTGATGGGATAAAATAGCTAAAGTCGGGATCATCCCAGACGGATTTGAGGAGCTCTGCAACCACACTGAAGTCCGGAGAAAACGGGTTCGGGGGGATAACACACGATGTGCATGAGTGAGGGAAGGCAATGAACAGACATTGTGGTGTTCACTAAAGGCAGAGCTTGACAATTATTTTCCTCGAGAAGCCCAGGGGTGTGCAGCTCCTATTCCCTGTAGCTCTGTTTTCAGGAAGTTAACTTGGGCACATCTGCACCTCATAAAACACAGCTTTCTCCCGGAGAGGAGGTTCCGAGTTTTCGGGTACTAGTGAATAAGGCAGAACAAATATGAGAGGCAAGAAGAACTAGGGTGAAATGAAAAAAGGCATACTTATACCTTCTTGATTTTCCAGGCTTTGAAGAAAGGATACAGAAACGGGTGAACTGGCAAGAACAATTCCAAGGAGCTCCCTGGAATTACAAGCTCCCCTATCACTGCCTCCCCCACAACTCCTTCTGGCCTATGCTAGGGACTTAGAACACAGCTTCCTGTGTCAGAGAGGTGCGCCTCTTCCCCCTTATCACCAGCAGGGGGCAGTAGAGGGCAGCAACTCTGCATGAAGCATTTACAAGCCAATGACAAATCCAAGGACTTTTCCTTTAGGAAGGAAAAAGGAAATGGGGAAGGAAGGAATCTAGACAATGAGAGGGAAGAAAAAAAGAAGTTGATGGAGGGATGGAGAAGATAAAGTAGGTATTATGAGTAGAATAGTAAGATATTATTCTACAGTATCTTGCTTTGCTGCTTAACTGAGACAAATCCAAAGCTGACTTTTTCAAAGCTGCTTGAAGGGCGAAATTTTCAAAATTAAATCATGGTCAGCACTCACTTTTAGTCTCCAAATAGAGCTCAGAGGATGACTGTGTTTCCATCAACCCATCCAGGCCCATGCCCCCTTCTTCAAGCACCTGCCCAGTCAGCAGAGGAGGATCAGGAGGCCCTGTTGGGGTCCAGTCCACAGGGCAGGTCAGAGCTGGATGGAGTTGCAGACTCACAGTAGAAATGCCTTCCCTCACCTCTCCAACAGGGGGTGGGTTTAAGCCCAACAAGGGCTCACACTTTGGTCTGATCAACAGGAACAGGGCAATAGGCTGCTTACCTCTTCATTCTGTCTCCACAGAGGCCCACCGGAGAAGTGTTCGAGATTGAAATAGACACACTGGAAACCACCTGCCATGTACTGGACCCCACCCCTGAGGTCAATTGCTCTGTGAGGCAGCTGCCAGAGCATGTGAGTAGCACTCTTAGGGTGATTGTGGGGGTGGGGGGTAACCCAACCATTTCCATCATGGTTCTGTAGAGAGCAGGCCCATCTATCCAGCTGCCCAACCAGCCCTCATGGCTAGCCAGTGTGCAGTTTCTAAAACTGCCATTCGAAGCCTCCTTCCCTAGGGCTGATCTTTTGCAACAGTTCAACTTTCTTAGTGTAGCCCTCCCACCACCAGCGTGTAACAGGCCAGTATCATCCAGTGAGGGTGATTTAGTGAGGCTCACCTTTGACAACCATGCCTGAGGGACCCCCCCTTCCCCGGGGTGAGAAGTGAATGGCCAGCCCTCCTCCAGGGCCCTCACTATGGGTTTATTTCTCTAGGCTGTGGAAGGAGATTGTGATTTCAATGTGCTGAAACAGGACGGCCAGTTTTCTGTGGTGTTTGCAAAATGTGATTCCAGTCC
This sequence comes from Macrotus californicus, assembly GCA_007922815.1. Taxonomy (NCBI): domain Eukaryota; kingdom Metazoa; phylum Chordata; class Mammalia; order Chiroptera; family Phyllostomidae; genus Macrotus; species Macrotus californicus. The sequence continues at coordinate 53,463 of VMDR010003817.1, forward strand.
AGGTAGAGATGATTCTTCTTATTTTGCTTGACCTTGTAGAGAGAGTGAGGAAGGTACCTGCGTTGTTATCTACGTGAGTGGTTCTAGTTCCTTTGATGGTGAGGAAAAGAAGAAGCCCAATTCCTGGGTTCTGGGATTTTAAAACTGTTTTAGGAAGCTGTTCTCATTGGAGGTAAGAATTGCCCTTGTTGAGAGAGAAGGACTCCTGCAGAAATGTCAGCATGACAGAAGCCACCTGAAGGTTTAGTAAGAAGCAGAGAAAACACCTGAAGCCATCTGGATCATGTCTTAGCCCTTTCTAAATAAGCAGAGTTGGGGTGAACGCCACGGAGAATTACAGTGGATCCGTTTCTTCTCTCTGTGCGTAGACTCCGCAGAAGACGTGCTTAAAGTGTGCCCAGACTGCCCCCTGCTGGCTCCGCTTAACGACACCAGGGTGGGGCAAGCTGTACAGGCGGCGCTGACAGCTTTCAACGCTGGTAATAATGGCTCCTACTTTCAGCTTGTGGAAGTTACCCGGGCTCAATTTGTGGTAAGACTGAGACCTTTTGACAAATTGGGCAGTTTGGTAGCCCTTGGGGAAGGCACGTGATGAAGGAGCAGTGAGGGACAGAGCAGGTGCAGAGGTAGCAATGGGAAGGCAAGGAGGGTGGTGGGAAAAAAAAAAAGAAAAGAGTCATGGAGGATATGAGGACCCTGAGTATCATGTGGACCCAAAGAACCCTCAGTGCCTCCTCCATGCTGAGCCACTCTAACGTAAACAGCCAGTTGCTGCCTGTCCCCAATTCCTCAGTTCTAGTTAACACCAGGGTTCGCTGTTCAGTGGGTAGGAGTTCCCACATTACCCAGAAGCACTCACTGGAAATTCATGGGTCTCCATATCTGTATCAGCCACCACCACTGACCATTGACAGCACTCACATAATTGATACTTATAAAGGTGTGAGTTTACTCACAGAGATAGGCATATAATGGCAGGATCCCAAAATGCCTTTTGAATCACTGAAAAAAAAATCTGATTGTACTATGGATAGGTTAGCATATTTAAATGCAACAGAATTCTAATATTTAAGAAAAATGGTATTCTGGCTACCAGCCATGGCATACTTGGAAATGCATTGTATAGGTGGTAATTCTATTAACCAGAATATGTGCTTCTCAGAGCACGCCCGCCCCCACACTACACCAAATAACAGAAATTTGATTATCTTAAGTGTTTATGTGCTTCTTAAGAACTACAAAAAAGAAAAGCATAAATATCTCCCATATTCTCATTTCTATTTTTCATTTGATCCTACTTGATACAATTGGTGGGAGAGGTATTAATTAACCTCTACTTTCCCATCTCTTGGAGTAACCTTGGGTCTCAAAGTGCAGCCCCAAGAGAGAAGGCTGGGGTGGGGGAGGCAGGGGTCTCACCCAGATCAGTATAAGGTTGGTTTCTGAGCTCCTGCTTCCAATTGAAAACTCACTCTGTCCTGAATGATGGGCAGTGGATACCTGCACCTCCTTTAGGGGAGACCCACCCCTGACTGCTGTGTACAAGCACTTCAGAACATGAGGCCACGGTAACCACCCCATGCAATCCCTCGGGGCCGTGTTTTCTGGCCACTCACTGTCGTGCTCCCTGCAGTGTGCAATGCCATGGCCCTGGCTGCTCCTCTCCAGCCTCTCCTTCCCTGCCTTTTTCATGCTGTCATGTTTCCCCATGAGCATTTTCATTTATTTTCATCAGACTCTTCCACCTTCAACCTACGTGGAATTTGCAGTGGCTGCCACTGACTGTGTTGCTAAAGAGGTCACAGACCCAGCCAAGTGTAACTTGCTGGCAGAAAAGGTGAGTGGACCAGGTCCTGGGATGGCAAATCTGGTCATAGAACAGAGCATCCTTAGAGCAGGCTAGTATCTTGGGGCTGTGGAAAGGAGATCACTATGCAAAATACCCACTCCCTGTGGGGCTGCACTCACTGGAAAGGAAGGTCATCCTGGCCTTCCTCTAGAATGTCACCCTCTCCCTTTAAGAGCTGTCCCTGAATCATCTCACTTGCTGCAGTCTCCTGGAGTTAGGAAAAACAGACTGTTCCTAGTCATGCCCTGTTGCTGGGACTGTGAAGTGCAGATTTTCTAGATATACCCCTCTGATATGAAATCTTTCAAGCCCTTGAGCCAATAATGCCCACTTCTAGAATTTAACCTAAAGAGATCATCAGAGACATTTGACTGAAATATATCTATATATGAGAAACTAATGCAAAATAATACTGGAGGTAATTGGCCCTGGCTGGTGTAGATCAGTTGATTGGGTATTGTCCCACAAAATTAAAGGTCACTGGTTTGATTCCCAGTTAGACACATACATGGGTTGCAGGTTTGGTCCCCAGTCAGGGTGTGTAAGAGAGGCATCTGATCAATGTTTCTCTCACACATCAATGTTTCTCTCCCTCTCTTTCTCTCTCCTTTCCCCTCTTTCTAAGAATAAATAAATAACATCTAAAAAAAGTATTGAATATAATTGAAAAGTAGAATTTAAAAAATAAGTAAATACAAAGAAAAAATAAAATAAAATAGTTTCATAATTTAAAAACATATCTATAAAGATGATCTATCACAGATACAAAATGACTCCCAAAAGATCTGAATGTCTAACAAGGGAGAGTCATTGAACAAAATATGGCTCATCAGTGCATAGAAAATTATACAGATACTAAAAATCATGTTTTCAAGGAATAATGAATGATGTAAGAAAATACTCTCATATTATAGTAAGTGAAAAACACAGAATACAAAATGGTATAGTCCCAATGATTTCAATTTTTAAATGACATTTAACAGCATTTTAAAATAAGAAAGAAAGACATGTTTGTTAATGGAAGCTCTCCTGAGTTACCACCATTTGGGGGATTACACATGATTTTTTCTACTCTCAAACCACTTCTGTACTTTCCACATTCTATAAAGAATTATATTTTATATATCTTCTGTAAGCAGACACTATAAAGAAGGAATTAAGAATTCAAGTTTTTTCCCCTTTGAGGGGTTGGAGTATCAGTGAAACTGGGGGGAGAAACACACTTGTTGAACCAGTTTGAATAATTCCTGTCTCTCTGTGGCAGCAATATGGCTTCTGTAAGGCGATATTCAATGACAAGGTTGTTGAGGATCCTGCTAAAGTGACCTGTACAGTGTTCCAAACACAGGTAATGGCATCATGGACACCCTTGCCCTCATCTTCAGAATTCAAAGACCCCTTGACATGTATGCAGTGTGTTCGTAATCACAGGGCCTTTGCTGCCCTGTCCCCTGAGCCCCACAATGATAAACAGCACTGGGTTGTGTGGAACCATCAACAAATGGAAGGGTATTTCAGCCATTTCTTCCCTTCCCATGAACCGGTGCCTACAGGGCAGAATGATCCTTAGTAAGTCGTTGAAGAGTCCACCTTGTTATTTACAGGGAGTGGGAATGGTTTTCTGTGTTGCAGAGACCAGATGGCCAGATCTGCCCAGTAGCTCCCAGTGGCTGCAGGTGTAAATGACAAAGTGGGTGACACTGCTGGTGAAGGTTAGCCATCAAGTGGGGTGCTTTTGCTCGTGGGACATGTGGGAGTCCACAGTCCCCAAGACAATTGATGAGAAGGGGCTACCATAAGCCAGTTACCCTCCCCTCAGCTCTGATGACAATCCTTTGCTCCTAGGTAGTCCTTTTTTTTTTTTTTTTGCCAGATTCCTTGCAAATAAAAATTATTATTGTGAGAGAGTTGGGTGGGGCTCCACCCAGAAGCATGGGTGGCTTCATCTGGGAGGAGTAAGATGGCTTGCTAACCTAAGGAAATGGTTCTCTCTCCAGCCTATGTTACCACACCCTCAGCCAGACATCAATATACCCAGCCCTGGGGTGGCCTCAGCTGTTCCTACACTTCCTCAAGCTAACCCACCACCAGCTGCCATGGTGGTGGGACCCCTGGTGGTGGCAGCTCCCCCGCCATCCGCACCAATGAACCGGGCACACTATGACCTTCGCCACACCTTCACGGGTGTGGCCTCAGTGGAGTCAACCTCAGGAGAAGCGTTCCAAGTTGGGAAAGCACACACGGTGGTGCAGCCTGGTGTGGCTGCTGCTACCGGGCCACTGGTCCAACGTTGCCCTGGGAGAATCAGACACTTCAAGATCTAGATGAAGGTCAGAGATGAGAAGGATTGGCAGAGAGAACGTAGCCACCATTTTGTCCAAGCCTGAGTAGGGGTAGGGGCCTTGTCTGCTATCAAAGCAAGTGGTACATGTGGTCTAGATTAATATCAAGCCTTGAATCCCAACTTCTCTTCATTCTTCAGAAAATGGAAGCAGAGGTTATTTTTGATAAAAGGCATAAAGCCAGCCACTCGACTGTCATTGTTTTGATGCTAAGCCACCACCACTGTTCTCTGCCTTCTTTGACCTCACAAAAACAATGAGAACTGTGATTTTGACAGGTGCTCTTGCCAAACTTATATCTGCTTGTTAATAAAAGTGTCTGAAGGACCTTCCTTAATAAAGAAGGTTCTAAGCTGAAATGTGGTCACTCTCATTGTCTACTTCCTCTAAGCTCATGTGCATGGACTGTCTTCCCAACAGCCACCCCACAAGTGTCCTTAAAAAAATCAGAGTGTAAATAGAGACAAAATAGAATGAAAAGCGGCTATATTGTTATACACAGGAAAAAGTGAGACTAGAATCTGCTCAGAACCTGTAGGGTACGCCCATTTCCTCATGAGAAAATAATTCTTTTCATAAAGTTCACAATTACTGCTAAAGGAGGACCAAGTGCCTGAACTTTGTACAGACAAACCAACCATTGTTTTCCCCAATATCCAGGTAGGGAGAGAACGGTAATTAACACAGGAACATCACTTTAATTATATGTTTATTATGTGTCTTTAACATAACTGTTGATCATACTGAATACACGTCATGTCATGATGCAGGATTGGTCTTTCTAGCCAATCCATTTTAAGGCTTCAAGTAAAAGCCCTGGTTTGAAGTGAGGAGGACTACCTGGACAGGTAAATCCAGTGGACATTTGTAGACACTATTCAAGTGCTCAGATAACATAAAGGAATAAACAGTTCCCACTATAGAATTGTGCCTAAACAATTTCAATTTTTGTCACCTAGCATTAGGTTGTTCTGAGCAAGTGATGGACTCCTTCATATGGAATTTTAAAGAGGTGGGACTAACAACCAGTTGAGTGGTTTCACTTGAACGAAGAAGACTGAATCAAGCACTGACCTTCACCTTATCTCTCTTGCCTAGAGGTTTTTTTCAATAATTCAGTACCCAGAAGGAATGGCCAAGAGGGTGGGAAAACCATTAGGTATCTCAGAAGCCAAGGAAGATCAGGAAGGTATGGTCAGCTGGGCTAAAGGCTGCAGAAAAAGCAATGAGAATGAAGCCCCAGAAAAGGCCATGGTTAGTTGACCTACTTGGAGGTCATGGTAACCACTGGCAGATGCAGTTTTACTAGACAGGTGGGTGTAAAAGCCTGGTTGCAGAGGGTTGATTGGTGCTATGTCTATGATAAGGAAATGAGGGGCACATATGTTCTCTTGCAAGGAGTTTCATGGGGAAGGGTGAGAGAGATAACATGTAATTTAGAAGGATAACTGGGTGGAGAGACTTCTTTTTCAAGAAAGAAGTTTGAGCCTATTTAGGGAAAAATACAAAAAGAGATGGAAGAAAAAAGGAAGGAGATGATAGAGCAGGATGCCAGGAAAGATATTTAGTGGAGAACTGAAAATGAGAAGATTTGAGCAACTCTGCCATGGACTCCAGTTCTTCCTTGAGGGAGTTTGCAAGAAGATCCTGAAGAGTCACATTTTACCCAGGGCTAAAAGAGACTAATCTTCTGTCCACCCTTGTATACACAGGTGGGACTCTGGGGAAGCACATGGAGTATTAGTCACAATGTTTTCCATGGAAAGTGAGTGACAGATACCCCACCCAAAGTATCTTAAGTTAAAAAGGGAATGCTACTGCCTTGTGTACTGAGAATTCAAATGGACGAGTCCTCCCTAAGGCACAGCCAGATCCAGGGGTTCAAAAGATGTCATCTCTCCCCTCCCCTCCCCTCCCCTCCCCTCTCTCTCTCCATCTCTCAGCAATGCCTGTTTTAGTCTTAGCCCAGATGGCCATTGGCAATCTCACACCTACATAAGCATTAGTGCCTACATCTGAAGAAAGAGAAAAGAGTCTGTCAAGAAGAGTCAAGGAAGGAGCTATTCCAGGGGAACAGCAGGCATAAAGGCCTAGAGGCAGGAAATAGTTGATGTAGCCAAGGATGAGAAAGCAAGCTGGGCTGAAGCAAGGAAGAGGAGGAGGCGGAGGGCTGTAAAAGATGAGGTTGGAGAAGTGGATAGGAGCCAGGTCATGAGCAGCCTTGAGGTCCCCAGAAGGAGATGGAAAGTTATTCTCAGTGCAATGGGAAACCATTAAAGGTTTTAAGCAGGGCAGTGACATATTCAGGTTTATGTTAAAAGATCACTCAGGCTCCGTGGTTCTCAACCTGGGGATGGGATCAGGTGAGGTGGGGCAGTATTATCTCCCACTCAGAAAGATGTTTGGAAGTGGAGGCATTTACTTAGGATACTACTGAGCAGAGGCTAGCAATGCTAAACATTCTGAAATGAGCAGGACTGCCTGACCAATGAAGTCCCAACAATGAACAATGATTATCAGATGCTCCAAGTGCCAATAGCATTCAGCTTGTTAGTTGCTGTAGGGAAAATGGATTGAAGCTGGGCAAGAGTAGCCAGGGCTAGGAAATGACTGGAGCTTTGTAGGGGAGAGATAAGTGTACCTTAAACAAAGGTGTTGGGCAGCAGATGTAGTAAAACAAGGATATAAATTTGCAGGTAGAATGCCTAGGACCTGCTGATGGATTTGATGTGGGGGTGAGAAAGAGAGGGGTGAGGGGTAACTCCTGGATTTGTGGCTAACTGGGTAGATGGTGGTGCCATTTACTGAGGCAGAGGGCAGTGGTTCATTTCATCTTAGTTACATCCTAGTTACCTCAACTTCTCTCCTCTCTGTCTTGAAATCATGCACTTTACTATTCTATATCAGGCTAGTGCATGCTTCTTATAGAATCAGTGAATCCAACAGACCTGCATGACCTGGGCCACATTGCTTTACCTTTCATTTCTCATCGCCCTCCTTATATAACCAGGTGTTTACGACACCTGGAATTAAACAGTAAGGTTAAATGAGATGCTAGAAGTAGATGCTTGAAACCTTCTTGACACATTCTATGTCCTCAGTGACGGACTTCCCTCTTTCTGTCCTCTGAATTCGGTGTTTTCAGAAGATCGTGTTTTTGACCTTCTCTTAAATGTGTACTCGCTGCTTGGCAAGTCCATTCTCTCTCATGACTTAAACTCTTAGTCACACACAGATAACGTTCAACTATACAGCTCCAGCTTGGACCTCTTCTTTTGAATTCTAGCACTACACTTCCAAATGTCTCCAGGGTTTCCTCACTTGAATTTACCTAGATCTGTTTCTCATGTGATTTATTTATCTAAGAGATGCATGACTGAAGACTCAGCGTTATTCAAAGTGTGCATATTCTAGACAACTTCTTCCCAAGAATAAACATGAGATGATGAGTTATGGATCTGTTAAATTTATTGTGCATATTACATGTTTTTGCATTAATGCTGCTCTGTATTTTCTTAAAATCCTTTTTTAAACATTTTGCAGAGTGCTCTTTCCTAAGTTAATAGCATTGCATATGTACCACTTACTTGCCTTCTTAGTAGCCTTTTAATCACTTCTAACTCATGTTCTAAAGTTATTGAATTTCAGGTATGTTTTTCAATACTTGTACCAATTAACAATATTTGATGGATGTTAAGATAATACAAACATTACTTTTCCAATGAATGATTTTCATGAACGATTGCTAGTGTTGACATATTCCTATCTCTGCACTGACTTTTTAGGATCTTTTACCACCATCCCTGAAATTTTCATTCTTTTCTGCCATTGGGATGCCCATTCCCATCCTTGTAATTATGACACTGACACCTCCAGCGACTTCCCCATATTCACCAATAGCTTTAGTGTCTCTGCTCTCCAGCTGTAGCCAACTTCAACACCCCTGCTCATGGCCCATCCCCCTAACAACTCTACCCCCATCTTGCCTCCTCTACTGTTTCTCTGTTTCTGTGACCCTCTCGTTCCCACCACCACACCTTCGTGGAGGAGTTGTCCTCATCCTGATGGCAAACCTTGCTGTGCCCTTACTCGACTATTCATCCACTTCTCAGTCATCCTTGACCAGGTTAAACTGGTTGTTCAGCCTCATTAAGGGCTTCAAGCCCTTTATTTCTATGTATTGTATTAGTTTACTTGTTAGACTCCTCCTGGTTTCATTTCCTTGTTTATGAGCCCCAGGCCCATAGTTGGTCATTTCAACGATACTGACACAAGCATTCTCTACGAGTCTTGACCTTTGTCCTCTGGACTATGTGCCTTTCCAAAGCCCAGCTCCAGCTGGACTTTTCCATTCCTGTTTACAGCCTGCTGGGTCCAGCTGAAAGGCTTCCCACAATGTGACTCTTAATACCCTGACAAATGTTGCTTTCTAGCCTCAGATGAGACCATGAGGCTACTCCCCCTCATTATCCTCATTTTTATTCTATTTACCATTCCACACAATAGCTAACCCACATATTTCCCACTCTCAAGTCTCCAATCACACTCCTACGTCTCTGCCCTCAATAGATGAAAACTCCCAGTTTCCAAATTAAGTAAATGTTCCCAGGTAAGAAATTCCCTCCACTTCTCTCCAAAGTCATTGGTTGTTACCTCCTTCTCTCTTGCTCAGATTAGATATCTTTCTCTTCTCTCAAGCTGTCCCCACCCCATCCTAACCCCTCACCTTCCCTCCATAGCACCCTGTCTACCCTCACATCAGCCTTACACTTATTACTGACCACAGACTTTCACATAATCCTCATCCTAAGGAGTCACTCTCCTCTTGATCCTGCATTCCTCTGAAGCCACTTCCCTATCCCTCCCCTTCTCTTTGTCATCAAACCTCCTTTTAAAAATGTTTACTTAATTTTTTAAATGTTACATGCCCATTAAAGAAAACTTGGAAAATACTGAGAAGCTGAAGGAATAAAAATAAGTGCCTCCTATAGTCAAGTCTTATGTCTCAGACACTAGTAACATTTTTGTATTGTACTCATTCTACCTCCCAACCCTACTCCATAGAGGTGCTTTATGAATCAGTATATTTACCCGGTAGTTTCAATGGTCTATCCAGCTATTAAGCTTATAATCTAACATTATAATGTAAACATTTCTGTCACTACATAGGCCTCACAAACATAATTTGTAATGACTAGTCAGTATTCCATCAAATGGACATATCATAGTTTACTTAACTATTCTTTTATTGTTGAACATTTAGGTGGTTACTACCTTTTTACAGTTGTAAGTGGCATGGCAATTATTAAACACAAGACAACAGGCTCAAAATGGAGTTGCTTTTGCTACGCCCCACATCACCGAACCAAGACAACTTAATCACAGTTTTGACTCTCCCAGAAATGAACTCTTAAACTAGTCAATCAGGAATTGCCTGACCAGCACCAGTGAGGTAATCTGCCTGGTAGACTCCTGCCATCTTCATGCAGGGGTGTCCAATCTGCAGCCCATGGGCCGCATGCAGCCCAAGATGGCTGTGAATGCAGCCCAACACAAAATCGTAAATTTACTTAAAACATTATGAGATTTTTTTTGTGAATATGTGTTGCAATGCATTTAATGTGTGGCCCAAGACAACTCTTCTTCTTCCAGTGTGGTGCATAGAGGCCAAAAGTTTGGACACACATACTTGAAAGTAACTTTGCAATAACTAATTCTCTTTTTTGTCCAGTATGACTTCTTTGTTCCCATTCCTTTCTGCTTATCAAAGTCTTCCACATGGCCCTGGACAGTGTGGCTCAGTTGGTTGGAGCATCGTCCTGGAAACTGAAGGGCTGTGAGTTCGATTCCTAGTCAGGGCACATACCTGCATTGCAGGTTGGATCTCTGGTCAGGTCATGGGTGCATGTGACCCTTGGTCCGGACGCGGATTCCCATTCTGAGCATATACAGGAGGGAACCAATCAATGCTTCTTTCTTGCATTGATGTTTCTCTCTCTCCCTTCCTCTTTTCCTTCTTCTCTTTAAAAGAAGTGAAAGAAAAAAGATGTCTTCAGGTGAGGATAAAAAAGAAAAAAAGTCTTCCATATTTTACAGCTTTTTGGAGGTCCTTTCTATCTGCTAGATGGAATGTTGCCTGATTCAGACCAACTTTTGCTCATATAAACTCAAAAATTTAAATATGTTTCAGTTAAATTTTTAACACAATAAAATAATTATTATGCATGAAATTGTCCAATATTTTGATCTTGTTGTTTACCTCCTATCTGGAGCTCTATCTCTGACCCTATCTCTTCCAGCCATCTATAAAAAGTTAGAGTCCCACCCTGGCTGGTGTGGCTCAGTGGATTGAGTGCCGGCCTGTGAAGCAAGGGGTCACTGGCTCAATTCCCAGTCAGGGTACATCCCTGGGTTGTGGGACAGGTCCCCGGTGTGGGGCACACGATAGGCAACCATACATTGATGTTTCTTTCCCTCTCTTTCTTCCTCCCTTCCCCTCTGTCTAAAATAAATAAATAAATATTTAAAAAACAAAAAAGAATGGTTAAATGGAATATGTTTTTAAAAAGTTGGAGGCCTTGGAATTTCTATCTTGGCTCTTCTCACTTTACATGCTCTCCACCTGCCAATGTAATCCATTCTATAACTTCAGTTTACTGAGTGGTCTTATTTCATAAAATTTCCTCCTTCTGTTGTATTTTTAATCTTCCTCTCTCTGATGGCCCTAAGCCCTCAGCATATAAATGTACTCAAGTCTCTTCCATTTAAAAAAAAAAAATTTTTATTTACTTATTTTTTTAATCCTCACCCAAGGATATGTTTATTGATTTTTAGAGAGAGAGGAAGGGAGGGGGCGCATTGCATGTGCGCACACGAGAGAAAAACATTGATGTGAGAGAGAAACATCACTCATTTGCTTCCTGTACACGCCTTGACCTGGAATCAAACCTACAATCTTTTGGTGCATGGAATGATGCTCCAAGCATCCAAGCCACCTGGCCAAGGCAAGTCTCTTCCATGTTTTTAAGAGACTCTTCCTCAGTCCTGTATTCCTCTCTTTCATGTGTTACTTTCATTTATTTGCAGTTAAGCTTTTAAAAAACAGTGGTGTTAACTTCCTGAAAGACCATTTATTTTTAAAAATTTTGTTGCTAACTTCCAGCCAAGATGGAGGTGTAGGTAGATACACATTGCTTCCTTGTACAACCAAAAGAAGAACAACAAATTTAAAAACAAAAAATAACCAGAACTGCCAGAAAATTGAACTGTATGGAAGTCTGACAACCAAGAAGTTAAAGAAGAAACGTTCATTCAGACTGGTAGGAGGGGCAGAGACAGGTAGCCAGGGCAGAGAGGACACATAGCAAGGTGGTAGCTGGGGACCAGTCAGTCCCACCTTTGCGTGAAGATAAACCAGGAGAAACAACTGGGGAACAACCCAGGGTTCCAGTATGGGAAAATAAAGCCTCAAAACCTCTGGCTGTAAAATTCTGTAGGAGTTGTGGTGCCAGGAGAAGCTCCCAGCCTCACAGGAATGTTTGTTGGAAAGACCCACAGGGTCCTAGAACATACACAAACCCACCCACCCAGGAATCAGCACCAGAAGGGCACAATTTGGTTGTGGATAGCAGGGGAAGTGACTGAAAGCCAGCAGAAAGCTGAGCAAATGTCATTGTTCTCTCTCGGACACCTCCCTCACAGACAGTGCCACATGAAGCAATGTGGATTGCCCCACCCTGGTGAATACCCAAAGCTTTGCCCCTTACAATGTAACAGCTGTGCAGAGACAAAAAAATATGGCCCTAATGAAAGAACAGATCAAATCTCCAAAAATAGAACTAAGCAATGAAGAGATAGCCAAACCATCAGATGCACAGTTCAAAACAGTGGTAATCAAGAGGTCTTCCGGCCAAGATCGAGGTGTAGGTAGACACACTGTGCCTCCTCGCACAACCAAAAGAAGGACAACAACAGATTTTAAAACAAAAAACAACCAGAACTGACAGAAAATCGAACCATATGGAAGTCCGACAACCAAGAAATTAAGAAACATACATCCAGACCGGTAGGAGGGGTGGAGAGTACTCACGTGGCGGGGCGGTGGCTGGCGGACTGGGGAAAGGCGTGGCTGGCCGGGAGAGTTGGCATCCCACTCCCTTGTGAGGATAAACCAGGAGGAACAACTGGGGAGCGAGATAGACCCCGCAACCCAGAGTTCCAGCGTGGGGAAATAAAGCCTCAGAGCCTCTGATTGAAAACTCCTGTGGGGGTTGAGGCGGCGGCAGCGGGAGAAACTCCCAGCCTCACAGGAGAGCTCGTTGGAGAGACCCACAGGGTCCTAGAGCATACACAAGCCCTCCCACTGGGAATCAGCACCAGAAGGGCCCCATTTGACTGTGGGTAGCATGGAAAGTCACTGAAAGCTGGCAGAGAGCAGAGCAACCGCCATTGTTCCCTCTCGGTCCCCTTCCCCACAAACAGTGTCACTACGCAGCGACGTGGCCACTCTGCCCTGGTGAACACCTAAGCCTCCGCCCCTTCCTACGTAACAGGCACGCCAAGACAACAAAAATGGCCCAAATGAAAGAACAGATCAAAGCTCCAGAAAAAATACAAGTGACCAAGAGATAGCCAACCTATCAGATGCAGAGTTCAAAACACTAGTAATCAGGATGCTCACAGACTTGGTTGAATTTGGTCACAAATTAGATGAACAAATGAAGGATACGATAAGGGAAATGAAGGAAAATATACAGAGAACCAACAGTGATGGGAAGAAAACCAGGACTCAAATCAATGGTGTGGACCAGAAGAAAGAAAAAAACATTCAAGCACAACACAATGAAGAAACAAGAATTCAAAAAAATGAGGAGAGGCTTAGGAACCTCCAGGATGTCTTTAAATGTTCCAATATCCAAATCATAGGGGTGCCAGAAGGAGAAGAGGAAGAGAAAAAAATTGAAAACTTACTTGAACAAATAATGAAGGAGAACTTCCCTAATTTGGCCAAGGAAATAGACTTCCAGGGAGTCCAGGAAGCCCAGAGAGTCCCAAAGAAGTTGGACCCAAGGAGGAACACACCAACGCACATCATAATTACACTACCCAAGATGAAAGATAAAGAGAGAATCTTAAAAGCAGCAAGAGAAAAGGAGACAGTAACGTACAAAGGAGTGCCCATCAGACTGTCAGCTGATTTCTCAAAAGAAACCTTACAGGCAAGAAGGGGCTGGCAAGAAGTATTCCAAGCCATGAAAGCCAAAGACCTACATCCAAAATTACTCTATCCAGCAAAGCTTTCATTTAGAATGGAAGGGCAGATAAAGTGCTTCCCAGATAAGGTCAAGTTCAAGGAGTTCATCATCACCAA
>VMDR010003818.1:0-66996 GCA_007922815.1 Macrotus californicus
AGAAAGTGAATTGCTCTTCCAGCACCAAGTGTTTCTCAATAAACACTTTTTTGAATAATATTTTCCCTTCAGGCTCATCTACATACCGAAAAGTTGACAGGTATATTACACTTCCTTGGTTATATATATTTCTGATGTGACATTATTCATGTTTTTATGTGTATCATTATGTGTATTTAAAATATTAAACCAGAAAGTCTCTATTTTCCCTGTATAAATATTTGTTCACTCAATAAATAAAATTTTTGTTGATGTCCAGGAACTACAAAATAGTATTTAATTGTCTGTAATATAGACATAAAAACCTATGAAGCTTAGCACTTGTATGTGAATCAGTTAAGAATTCATAGAGTTATGATATAATCCAAAGTTTTTTTAAAAAAATTTAAAACAACTGTGGCACAGTTCAGCTCAAAAGAACATGAATTCTTACAGCTCTAAATTATACTATAAAAATGCAAACTGAGTACTTGTCAAACCAGATATAGAGAGTGGGTGATCAGAGAGTTCCAGTGTTCTATCAGTTGCCTCCTATTCTCAGAATAAAGGACAGTAATAAAGGGTACATAACAGAGTTCCTTCTACTCAATTTAAAATGTCAGATTATTTTTTTAACCCTCCTGATTAGAAACCCTTTGAAAAATAACTCCCTCCCACCAAAAAAAAAAAAAAAGGAAGAAATAAAAAGTTCCTTTCCAGCTCCGTTTTATAGAATTATTTTTAAGAAAATAAAAGAGAAAAATTGACTTGAGGACTTACTCATAATAAACCTATTTTGGCAGGAACCCAAACAGAAACTGGGAGTTTCACATTGCAAAATGGGATTTGACTAACATCTTGCTTTATATCAGTCTTGACAATTGAAGAAAATCAGTGAGTGAGCATGGAGTGCCATGCAAAGAAGTATAGAAAACACAAAGCATATACCAGATTCAGATTCCCTGCGGTAAATGTTAGAAAGGTAGATTTGGGCAGTGAATGCCATGATATACTAAATTTTGAATTGTCTTTTTTTTTTCTGGCACACAGTTTCTCAAGCAATTGTCTTTTTCTATAGCATGCAACCAGTTCCATAACTTCTTTATTGACTCATTTACTAGATTGCCCAGTATTGCACAGCTCCAGGATCCACGCCTGGAACCACGTTCCTGAAGTCAACAGATTATTAGTATTGTAGGTGCACTGTCTGTTATTTTTTTTTCAAAGTGAATTAGCCTTTGCAGTCAACCCTTGGGGGCAATTAGAATTTTGGCAGCGGGGAAGGCAAAATGACCAAAAGCACCTGTAGCCAAAGTAGCTCTACCTAGTTATTATTAATCAGGCTAATACTAAGTGTGTACAGTTTCTTCTGTGACAAGAGATGGGAGAAGCTAGAGTTAAATTATTGATAGGCCACACTGCTTTAAAAATGCCATTTTGGGGGAAAAACAAGCCTAGAAAGTAAATTAAAAGTGTAAGAAATGATTGGAAGAAAGTACTACCTATAATTCTACACAAGTCCCTTAAGCCAGAATCATTCAACATTTTTATTAAAAGCTTGAAGTAAAGATTTTAACACTAATCAAATTTATAAATCATCAGAGAATTACAATGTTTTTGAAAATTAAGATTAAAATAAAATATGAGCCTGAGAAATTAGAAAATGGGTTTAAAAGAATAAAAAATAGTTCATTCAAATAACCGAAAAAAGTGAAGTGAATCTCATAGAAAACAGTAAATACTGGGAAATACTAACAAGATCAGAACACCAAAGAGCATGAGAAAAAAATGACAGGTGTCAGTAATGTGTCACTAACACTAAAATTCTATAACTCATGTCATTCTTCATTAAATATGTTATTTAACACAATTGAATGAATTTCACTTTAATGTTTTCATTAGTACCAAATGAAGTTCATTTTAGCAATATTATGTCATGAAAAAGACACAAATTATATCATTCAGAAGAAAAGAATGAATAAAAGTTTAAGAAAGAAATCCCTTTGCTGCAAAAGTTAAAGGGGGGTAAAAAGGCAAAGCAAAAATGATGGAATTCTTGTTTAATATATAAATGGAAAGTAGTACTAGGTGCAATGGTTGAGACTTTAGAGTCCTAGATCTGAGTTTGAACCCTACTTCTTCCATTTTCTTCTGTTCATTAAAAAAAAAAAAAGCATGACTTAGTAAGGCACCTCCCCTTCTAAAGTTCCACATCTGCACACTGCAGAAAACATGGTACCTAGTACTGTAGGGCTGCAGTAAGAATTAAGTGAGATGCTGATGCCGTTTACATCACCTGAATTAAGGGAATTTAGTTACAGTTATGATTTTCCAAAGGCCAAAACTCGTCATACTAAAATAGATCCCAACTATGGATTATTTTAAAACCAAGTCATCCTTTTCCAAAAATTAAGGGAATGGTCTAAATCAGATTCCCCAAACCTACAAACAGAGCTTGTTTATAGTATTTTATTCCATTTCGCAAGTAGTGCCTTTTGTTCTGGGGCAAAACCACAGTGTGCTCTTACTCTTTTTATCTTTTGTGCCTTAAATTTAAGTTCTAAGATTTCTAAGTTCAAGATGTTCTTTCCTACCTAAAACCTATATATCCTCACTTTTTTCCCATTCCACATACATATAATTTGCAGTCTACTGTTTTCTAGTCTCTTCGCCAAAAGGCCTACATTTTTTATCACTTGTCCAACTGCTTTGATCAAACTTTGGATGTCCTAATTTGCAAATAAAATGTGAGGCACTCTGAGAGATGTTGGTAGGACATTTGGGAAAAATGTAGACAATAAGCTGTAAAACTATAATGAAATGTACCACTTCACATATTTTAATATACAGGGTCTGGCATGAATAACGCCTATTTTTTATTACAAAAATCATAGGCATGTAATTCTATAACATAACAGTATCACACTCATGCACATCATATGACATTTTAGGTAAAATGTTCAAATTGCTCTCCATCTCATGCGGGACATTCACATACCATACCTACCACACTCAAGTAGTGTTACTTAGGCCAGACCCTGGATATGTATCAAATAAAGGGTTTCGTGTAGCTTTAGGCAAATTTGCTAAAGAAAGTTACAGTTTTTCAAATTCACTGGACACCTTCATGACTTATGCAGCAGTCTTTCATGAGTCCTGAATCCTATCACCGAGACATAAACCATCTAAAGCACAGGTGGCAAACACAAGGCCAGTGGGCCGAATCCAGCCCAGCACCTTATTTTGCCAGCCAGTGGCAGTGCCAAGCTCTCACTCAGCTGTGAAGGAGTAGTTACATTTATACAGTCCTAAAATTACATTTGGCCCTTTGAAGGTGACCACGAGGCTGATATGGCCCCTGGTGAAAATGAGTTTGACACCCCTGATAAAGTTCACAGGATGGAAAACCTCACTCTGTGTTAATAAAAATAGACCATTTAGTAATATGAAGGCTGTTAAAAATATGTATATAAGAAAAAAGAAAATAATCCAGACTTCATCTGCAAATCAATGAAATTGATTCTTCAAATCTCATGTTTTTATAAGCAATGTGAGAATTCAGGGCTGGAGACAGCAAGCCTCTTGATATTATGTGAGGAAAAAAAATTAAAGATGTTATTTATTTAGTTTTAGAGAGAGAAAGAGAGGGAAACCTGTGAGAGGAACATCAGTTGGTTGCCTCTCACATGCCCGCAACTGGGGACCTGGCCTGCAACCCAGGCATGTGCCCTGACAGGGAATTGAACCAGCATCCTTCCGGTTCCCAGGCCGGCACTCTGTCCACTTAGCCACACCAGCCAGGGCCAGGCAAAGAAATATTAAAGGGATATTCACTAGGAAGTTTAACAGAACCTAAACCCATTAAGTCCAATACCAAATTCTTATTTTTCTCCCCAGACAAGATTTAGATTTATGGGAGACCTCTGCTCCCATTATTTTGTGTTCAAAGAAATTGCTAACCACAAAGGACCACCTTGCCCTCAAATGTTCAAGATAACTCACCTTCGCCCTTCTTCAATGACTCAGATAAGAGCTCTCTCCATCCTTCCCCAGGACTTTCATCAGATGACCTGATGGCTCCCTTGCCTACCTGCCTCTCTCCCACGGCCCCTTTCTTTTTCTTTGAGATAGTCCTCATTAAAGAACTTTCTCCCTATTGCAACAGACTGAATAAAATCATCTCCTTAATTGTCTGTTGCATTTTATCTTTCACACACCAAACACCTCTTCTAACTCTTAGCTCAATTGATGCCAATCCATCTGGATGGTGGCTCAGGACAAAAACCTTAGTATGATCTTTGTCTCTTCTCTTCCTCTCAAGCATCTGTATCTGATCTATCAAGAAATCCATTGAATTCCTGGCTGGTGTGGCTCGGTGGATTGAGCACCAGCCTGTGAACCACAGGGGGGTCACTGGTGGATTCCTAGTCAGGGCACATGCCTGGGTTGTAGGCCAGGTCCCCAGTAGGCAGCACAAAAGATGCAACCACACACTGATGTTTCTCTCTCTCTATCTTTCTTTCTCCCTTCCCCTCTGTCTAAAAATAAAATAAATAAAATCTTTTTTTAAAAAGGAAATCCTGTTGATTTAAATATCAAAATATATCCAGAATCTAACCACTTCTAAACAATTCCTCTGCTACCGTCATTGGTCTGAGCCACTGTCATCGCTTGCATAGATCATTAAAATAACCATCCCACTGTACTCTCAGCTTCCACTCTTGCCAGGCTATGGTATATTCTCAACAAGCAACATGAGCAAACTCCTAAAATTCAGATCATGTCACTTCTCTGCTCAAAATTCTCCAAAGGTTCCCAAATTCAGTCAGAATCCTTCCAATGGCCTCAAAGTTCTCTGTGATCTGGATCCCTATACCTCTAAAATCATACATATCCCAGCACTCTCCCCTTGTCACTCTATTCTGACAAAACTGGTCTCTTTTCTCTTTCCTGAATATGCCAGCCATGCTCCCATCTCAGAATCCCTGCACTGGCTCTGGCGTCTGCCTCGAACTCGCTTCCTTCAGATAGCTACACAGGTCACTCAGTCAACACCTCCAAGTGTTTGCTCAAATGTCACCGTCTCAGTGAAGCATACCTTAGCCACCCTTTTAAAAACTTTACATACAAACCAGCATTCCACATCTCACTATCATGCTCCACCTTTCCCAGAGCACTTTCCTCCTTTTAATGCACTCTAGAATGTCTTCATGTTCATTGCCTGTCTCTCCCTCTAGGAGGGATGAAGATTTTTGGTTTTATTCATTGATATATCTCTTATTTCCTAACTCTTTTCCCTTCCATTGATATATCCTTAGTGCCTAGAAGGGTATTGGCACATAGTAGATAGTTTAATAAATATTCGCTGAAAGATTAATTGGCTGAATAGCTAACTGTCTGAATGAATGAATAAGTGGATATAATAATATTGGCTATCTGTTTAAAGTTATTTGTGCAGTAATGAAGCTATGCACGAATGATCTGTATTATTTTCCATTATGATTCTATTGGACTTTTTCCACATCATTACTTCTAGTTCTCTTTCCTGGCTCCAAATGTGGTAGGAAACCACTCATACCACTGTGAACCTGGCACCATGGACAGCATTCATGCGTTACTGTAGGCACACAGCCCTAAGTAAGGAAATGGCACAATCTAAGTTGTGAAATAGGCTACAGTATACCCATAAGATAATTCTGCTTATGAATTCATTAGAAACTTGGAGGCCTCCCATTGAAGGAGTATATATCAAAGCCTGTACTCCCACAATAAAGCCCTAGGAGAAGAGCAGCAGAATGTACTAAGTCGAGGAAATAAGAGACTCTTTAGCTCTCTGTACCATTGAGAACAGTGTCTTGACTAGACTAGAAGAGAACCACAGATTTAATTTAAAATTTCTAAAAATAATTCTTAAGTTTTTTTCCCAACCAGCTCATTTTCAATTTCCCTATTAATTATCTAATTTTATTTATCAGTGGCTCAAAACCTTTATGATGAATCTCTGTTCATTGTAATGCCAGAACTTCCTAATAAATAATATAGAACAATGAAGTCTAAGAAACAACTGGACTTTGGAATCAGAGAGACTCAGTTAAAATCCTGTACCAAATATTTCTTATGTACCTTTGAGCAGGTTTTTAAATCTTTCAACTTGAATTTCCTCCTCTATAAAAAAAGAACAATAATCTGTGCTTCAGAGAAAGTTGTGAAGGTGCAGTTAGATTACCCCTATGAGCTAGACACCAGGTGTCGGGCCTAATAGTAATTAAATAAATGCTGCTTCCTTTTCTTCCCTTCCTGAGGTTTGGAAACAACCAAAAAGTCTTCATTCAAATGCCAACTGGGAATTAAAGAACTCTGCCTTATAGATTGCAAAATACGGTCCAGCCGGTGCTTTCTGCCATAGCTTTGTCTATTCCTTGAACATTCAAATGTTGTTCATACTGTTAAAAAACAAACACAAATGGAGACCAGACTTGAAAATTTCCTGAGCAGCAAAAAACAGTTTCATCATAGAAGCAAAGCTTGATTTAGTTTATTTTGCAAGACAATCGAGGCTAACCAGACCCAGGTCATTTCTTGCTTGTGCTTCTGAAAATCATAAGTGGAAATTTACAATGTTCCCCAAAATTGATACAAGGTAACTACTAACACCAACTCTCTTTCGTTTAAGAAAATTCTGCCCTGGCTGGTGTGACTCAGTGGATTCAGCACTGGCCTGCGAACCAAAGGGATGCTGGTTCGATTCCCAGTCAGGGCACAGGCCTGAGTTGTGAACCGGGTCCCCAGTGGGGGGCACACGTTGATGTTCCCCTCTCTCTAAAAATAAATAAAATCTTTTTTAAAAAAAGGAAATTCTAATATTATAACCAATCACTGTGAAGAATGAACAGTTGCTGCCCTCACGTAAGCTGCTTTATGATAATATACCTCTGAGCCTCGTTTGTTCCATGTTTTTGTCTGCGTGTTCAGGGTTTGCCAACTGTCTTTCTGGTGTGTGCACAATAACTTTTTACCAATTATCACTTCAGTGATTCATTGATTTTATTTTTTTCTGAATTGTCGACAATACCTTGAGACCTTGACCTCTGCCTGAAACCCTGTTTCACAGGCCTTACATTGATACCTCTCCAAAAGTCCTTCCAATTAATGATTTTTTTCTCGTTTTTATTACTCTCTACCATAGGCTCCTATTCCTTAAACTTTATAACTTTACGGTTATTTTGTTTATTGACTTGTTGACCTATTTATTCTCCTACCACCAGAATGTACATTCTTAAGAATCTTTGTCTGAATTGCTTACAGCACTGTCCCCAGGACTCAGAAGATTGCCAGGCTCATTAGTGGGTGCTCAAAGTTTGCTTAATGGAAGAATTAAGGAGAGGATTTGCATTTGAAAATAGGTCAATATCAGCTCCTTTCTGTAATAAGGAGCAAGTAGCCTAGATGCTGATTGCTTGCCAAAGGGTCCGGGGGGCGTGCACCCTGTCTCCCTGAGGGGACCCTCAGGGGGCAGGAAAAGGAAATTTCATCTATTTCACACAGCGCCCTGCACCAGTCACGCATTCCTTGCATTCTTCGTTGATGGACAGTCCCAGCTGGGATAGCTGAAGAGCACATTAACAACTCAACAGCCAGAGCCTGACCTCTGAGAATCCTTTCCTATTCCTATACTATGTTACTCTTCTTTGGAAACAAGTCCCACTCTCAAAGTCAGCCAGATTTGTTTCGCTCAAACTTCTGATGAACATGCACTGTTTTCATCTCTGGGTTCGTTCTCAAGCTTGAATCTAACCTTGCTTGTGGCATAAACACTACCTGAGCTTCTTTATGTGGCTTGGACAATTTGAAATCATAGGATGATGGAACAAGAGAAAAGAAGAGAATACTTATCATTTTTGTACTTGTGATTATTTGAACACTAATTTCTTTGGTCTCATTATTGTTTCAATTCATTAAGATGAGTTAAAATATATCTCCTTGGAATTTTCTGTAATATTGGTAAGATACTGAGTTGGCCAAAAAGTCTGTTTAGTTTTTTTCTATAAAATAAAGGACACATTTTTCATTCTCACCAACAACTTTATTGATTTGGATAGTTTGAATATGTCAGCTATCCTCCACATGGTAGAATGCTGATTGTTCTCAATGTCTCGATTTGATCGCTATCAACTTCAACTGGTCTACCCACCGTGGAGCATCATCCAGCAAGAAATCTCCAGCACAAAACTTTGAAAATCACTTTTGACACATTCCAATCAGTCACAGCACCTTCTCCATACACTGCACAAATCTTTTTATTTTTTTGCATTTCAGTTGTGTTTTTACCTTTCTTGAAATAGTAAACCATAATATGCTGAAAATGTTGCATATTTTCTTCCATCTTTAATAATAAAATGGCTATACAAAAATTCAGCAATTTTGGTAAGTTTTTTTAATACATACTGATATAACAGCTGTCACCATACAATCTAAAAAATTGTTTTGAATGAAGTTAAAGACAACTAAGTGCTACTAGAACCATCTTATGAAAAAAACCAAACGAACTTTTTGGCCAACCCAATATAAACATATACCATCTATATATTAGAATACATCTAGTTTTTTTTTATTATTTAAAACTCTTAATTGGTAGTTTTGACTATTAGAATCTAGGGTATCCAATTTCTCAAATAAATTTCATGGAATGTTAAAGACTGTGGTGTATTCCATTCTGTCATGTTCTTACCACTGTGCACACAGAGAGTGTGGGGAGAGAGATTCTGCCCCCAGGCAAAACTCTAAATGACCATGGTAGGTCTAAATTGTTGCACAAAAGAGTAACTTCATAGTTATTCACCTCCTTAAAAGGCTCCTTTCCAGTTTCCTGAAGTTTACTTTTCATAGAGCAAATGTAATATAAAAGAGTGACTATTTTAGGGATATATATTTTGCCTCCTTAAACTTAGAAGATCTAGAAAAGATTGTGTGTGTGTGTGTGTGTGTGTGTGTGTGTGGCTAAAATGACTGCAACTAAAACAATCAACAAATACAGAGAGCTTTTCTAATAGCAGGAAGACAAAACAGTCGCTTTCCCCCTGGCACTTCAAGGAGATTATTATTTATTTTATTTTTTACCATACATTTTTATATTGACTTTATTCAATATGCATTCATTTACCTATTTTATTGTGTACATGTGTAGGAATACTTTAGGATTGCATGACTTCCCTAGGAAATTAGGTTTTCATTGCTGATATAATGCAATAGTTTTCATTTTCTAAACAATATGCTTTTGAGTTCTGGCCAAAATGGAGGCGTAGGTGGAAACCCTTCACTTCCTCGCACAACCAAAAGGAGGATAACAACCTGTCTAAAATCAATAAACAACCAAAAGCCCCCAAAAATCAAATTGCATGGAACTCCGACAACCAAGGAATTAAAGAAAAATCAATCAGAACAACTAGACTGGTAAGGTGGCGGTTCTCGTAGGCCAACTCAGAAAAATCACAGCAATGCGGCAGCCTTGGTGGCAGGGCTGGCTGCCGAGCTCGGTGAGCCGCATAGACAGAGCTGCCTTAAGGGGAAACTGAGACTCAGAGCTGGTTGTGGGCTACTGGGGTTGCCGCGGTGGGAGATACTCCCAGTTTCACACAAGAGTTCATTGAAAAGTACGCCAGAGAGGAGCAGGCAAGCCGCACTGTTCCCTCCCCCACAAGCAGCCCTGCAGCACAGCAAGGAGGGTGAGGGTTGCCCTGCCTGGGTGAATACCTAAGGCCCTCCCCCTTACAACCTATCAGTTGCACCAAGACAAAGAAATAGGGCCCAAACGAAAGAACAGAGCAAAGTTTCAGAGAGAGAACTAAGCGAGGAGGAGATCACCAACCTATCTGATGGAGAATTTAAAGCCCTGGTAATCAAAATGCTCACAGATCTAATTGAGCTTGGTCGAAAAATGAAAAAAACAAATGAAGGAGACCCAAAGTGAAATAAAGCAAAATGTTCAGGGAACCAACAGTGACAGGAAGGAAACCAGGACTCAAAACAATGATTTGGAACAAAAGAAAGAAATAAACATCCATCTAGAAGAAAAGGAAGAAACAAAAATTCAAAAATATGAAGAGACAGTTAGGAACCTCTAGGACAACTTGAAATGTTCCAATATCAGAATTATAGGGGGGCCAGAAGGAGAAGAAAAACAGAAAGAAATTGAAAACTTATTTGAACAAATAATGAAGGAAAACTTCCCTGATCTGGCAAAGGAAATAGACTTGCAAGGAAATCCAGGAAGCCCAGAGAGTCCCAAAGAAGTTGGACCCAAAAAGGAACACACCAAGGCACATCATCATTAAGTTACCCCAGATTAAAGATAAGGAGAGAATCTTAAAAGCAGCAAGAGAAAAGGAGACAGTTACCTACAAAGGAGTGCCCATAAGACTGTCAGCTGATTTCTCAAAAGAAACCTTGCAGGAGAGAAGGGGCTGGAAAGAAGTATTTGAAGTCATGAAAGGCAAGGACCTACATCCAAGATGACTCTATCCAGCAAAGCTATCATTTAGAATGGAAGGGCAGTTAAAGTGCTTCCCAGATAAGGTCAAGTTTAAGGAGTTCACCATCACCAAGCCATTATTATATGAAATGTTAAAGGAACTTATCTAAGAAAAAGAAGATAAAAACTATGAACAGTAAAATGACAACAAACTCACAACTATCAACAAATGAACCTAAAAGAAAAGAAAAACAATGAAAACAAAAACTAAGTGAACAACCAGAACAGGAACAGAATCAGAAATGGACATCACATGGAGGGATTTCAGTGGGGAAGGGGAAGGGAAGAATGGGGGATGGAAAGGTACGGAGAAGAAGAAGCATAATCAGTAGGCATAAAATAGACGGGGAGAGATAAAAAATGGCATAGGAAACAGAGAACTCAACTTATGTGTACAACTCATGTATATGAACTAAGGGGTGGGATGCTAGAGGGTTGGAGGGGCAGGGTGAAGGGGGTATAAAGGGGAAAAATGGAAAAACTGTAATAGCATATCAATAAAAAATACTTAAAAAATAAAATAAAATGAAAAAATAAACAATATGCTTTTTAAAAAATTTGTCCTTGTTAGCTATGTGCCCAGAGGTATCATTTTTAAAATTTACAATTTATCAGATTTCTTTCCCTCAACAGCCATCTGAGCTGATGGTTCACCTGTCTCACATCTTTGTACAGAGGAAAAGAGAGCAAAGCAAATTCTCACCCTTTTAAAAGTAGAAGTGGAGCTTAGGTCCTTCATGTTTTTACTCAATGTAAAGACTCATCCTATAAAACAAACAAAAAAAGGAAAGTAGCATTTTTCTCCTAGTATTATTTTATAAACATTTTATTCCTTACCAATCTCATTTTTAGTAGTAGTAATACTTAAAATAGTGTAATTTGTTAGCAATAATAATTATTCTCAGACATTATGAGTAAATAAAGGAATTTTTGAATTGGGCATCACTGAAACTAAAGAAGAATTTCAACAGAACATACAAGAAAATCAAAATAAGAAATACCAGAAAACAGATCCATATGCTGCTTGAAATTGAGCTGACTCCCCCAATTTACAAAAGGAAAAACTTAGAAACATCAAAAATAAGCAAATTATGACCTTGACAGCTGAAGAGGAGGATGTATACATTAGCTGAACATTTAGAAGCTGAAGTTCTATCACCTTTAAGTGGAAATTCAACAGATGGTGTAAATACACATTGGATCATCAGAAGGTTTCTTTGTAGTCAATAGAGAAATGCTAAGTCAATGTTACTGAAAAATGATTTCTTGTTCCTTTTCTATTCCCAGTTTTTGGTTTATTTTGGTTGATATGGGGAAAAAAGAAAGATGAAAGTGAGACAAGAGAACAGAGTAAATGAAGCATTGAGTAAGGTAAAGAATTCTCTGAAGAAAAATATAAACCACATTTTTTTACAGTTGAAACCTCCAAGTCCCAGTTAGAAATACAAACGTGTTTAGCATCGTTGGGGGCAGGGAGGGAGTACAGATTAGTACAAATAAAAGCAACAGAATTAGACAAGCTCAAAATATTTTTCCACCACTATTGTTTGAAGAAACTTTTCTTTCCCCAAGAAAGTGTTACTTCAGAATTCTCTTTAATGGACAAAATTTCAAAGTGTGAATTGCTGTGAAAGCTAAGCATTTCTGAAGTTCTTTTGTTGAAAGTGAAGAAGCATGTGTAGTTTAAAAATTTATACTTCATTATAAAATATCAACCTTTTCATCTTGGTTTCAGAAAACATTCCACAAAAAACAGAAAGGTTGTCCCGAGTGAGAACTAAGGCTCAAATTTCCAAAGTGAGTGGTGAATCAAAAATCCTGGAAAGTATCATAATGCTAAGGAAAAATTAAATGTATTGATTTGATGATTTCATTTACATGATGATTGACAAGTTATAAGCCAAGTTCCACAGCCCTATTTTGATGGGAAGCGCTAGGGAGAAAGGAGATTCTGGTAGCCTGTGCCTACTATTGATGTGCTGTCCAAAGCCAGCTTAGCAGGAGAGTGGGGAAGGACTGGGGCTGCATTTGAAAACATTCTCTGTGCTGGCTCTCTAGGCTTGCTTTGAACTCTTGTTCATCATTATTTTATGTGGCAGCTTGTCTTTGTGTTGGTGGAAGGGAAAAAGAAAAGCAAGAGAATGCCTTTAGGTTGTAAATCAAAAGGCTGCTCCGCAGATTGTTGGAGTGACTTTCCAAAGGAAAAGCAAGGGGGAACATTACAATTCCCTCGATCTGTGGACCAGGACCTGAGGGTTGGGTTTGGTTTGGTTTGGTTTTGTTAATTCTCAGTAGTAAAATAAGAGCATTTTTCAGCGTATGTTACATTCATCCTAAAACATCCCCAGTATTTTTTTTTTCAATTTGATTGGCACTTGAAGACGAGAAAGCAAGTGGGAAAACACTTTAAGAGGAAATCTACAAAGGGTATGAGGAGGCGTCTCCTGTCATAGAATTTCAGAACCGAAAGGAACCAGGCCATTGCCCATAGCACACTCTTTCTTGATTGTGACCTCAAGGTCCAAAGACGTGAAATCCGTTGCCTCAGACTCCTACTCAGAAAGTCAGTAGGGGACCTTCTTCGCTGGATTCCCACTGCGCCCTCTTTACACTGCCCTATGCTGCCTCTAGCGTTAGGCCGAGAAACTATAAGGAAGAATGGGAGAGCATCAGAAATACTACTCTCTTAACAAGGCAAAAAGTGAAATACCTAAGTCTGGGTGCTTGAACATTTGCCCGGATAAAGAGAAACAGCCTGCTCGTCCCAGGCAATGCGCTCACGGAACAATAGCTGCCGCTGAAAACCCATGATGCTTATTGTCAACTTTGGAAGATCAACTAGGGAAGAAAGCTAAACGCTTTCCTCTCGCCCTCCACGCCTACTTTTCTCCAAGCGAGTGTCGTTCCTCGGACAATTCGTGCGCTTGTTCTTTATTAACACACTTCCTCACCTGTGTTTCAGGTGTCTTTCAATCCTCTCTCCCTCATCGTTCCTAAATTGCTATCCTGGGCTTTCTTAATCTGTAAACTCAAACCACGTTGGTCACCTAGGTAGACAGAAAAGATCACTGGATTCCTTATTTCGGCGGAAGTCCAGAGGATCATTCCTGCCACCCACCCAGCCCCCATTTAGACACTCTAGGAAGACACTCCAAGATCATCTATGGAGAGGAAGGGGTGCATGTTGTGGCCGCTGGTGGACTGCGAGAGAAAGTGCTGGAAAGGGGGAGGAGGACCGCATCTGTGCCTGTATGGAGGCGCGAAGTGGAAAGAGCCCTCATGCGTCTGCTACCTTCCTGCCCTGGCGACGGCTGGCATGATCACCAACCGGGAATCGGTGGTGTCGCGGGTGGGCAAAGGCAACAGGACGGCCTGGAGGGCGGCGCGGAGGGTGGCGCTGGCGGCGTGAAAGGAGTCTTTGTGCGGGACTTGGTGGGGCGAAGGGGTGGTGAGAGAGGCCTGAGCCAGACCTGGAAACTGGGGCTCTGAGACGCGGTTACTTGCCATTCCTCATCCGCGCTGGAAAAATCCGGGTAGTGCCGGCAGGGGGCGGTGTGCTGCTGGAGGGGTGGCGTGGAGGCCTCTAGGTTTGGTCCTCTTTGACATTGGAAGGGAAAGTAGGATGGAATTGAGGGATTTGCTTCCCCGCCCCCTCCCCTAGGTGGCAGAGAGTTCGCGCTGGCTGGAAGGGCGCAGCCCTTCGCCCAGAGCTCACTCGGTGTTGGGGAGCCGGGAGAACGGCCCCCAAGGCGGACCCTCCCTCCTGCCCCGGAGTACCGCGCCCCCCACCTGGAGCGGAGAGGCGGGCGCTGCGCAGCCCTCCCTATGCGCCCCGGCCGCGTGGCTTGCGGCTTATTTTCCCAGCTGGCAAGCGTCGCGCTGCAGACAAGGGAATGCCTGTGGTGAGTTGTTTATTTTGTTGAAGTTTGCGGTGGGCCAGGGGGACGTGGGGGGCGAGCGGCAGGCAGCGGGCGGGACTGTTTTGTTTAGGTCTCCGTCCACCTGTGTGGTATAAATCAGCCAGCCTCGGGACGGCAGGGGGCCAGGGTGAGAAAGCCCCAGGTGCCAAAAGGCACCCCTTCGCCACTTGCAGATCTAGAACCACATTTGATTCTCCACTCTTGGCATCAGCTAGATCCTAGTTTAAACTACCCCATGTCCCAGGTCAGTGCTTCCCTCACCCGCTGCGGACAAGGGTGTCACTCCTAAGGGCAGTCAGCCGTCAAGACTCGGGGGACAGCTGGCCGAGGAAGTTCCTCCCCTTGAGGGCAGGGGAGCTGAGATTTGGATATGAGGCGAGCTCGTGGAATTAGCGGAAACTTGTTTTGGCTGCTTCGGGCATGAAGTCCGTTCAGGGTCTGCCCAGTATTACAAGCAGGGATCCGGCTTGGCCAGAGTGTCCCGAACTTGAAGCTTTTGGGAGGTCGGCAGTTGGCTCCTGGGAGAACCCAGAGGAACCCCAGGGGCTGATGGCAGTCACGACCGTGGCTGCTTTTGCCTGGAAGAAAAGCCTAAATACATTAGCGAGCTGGTAAAGCTTTTAAGGCCTTTTCGGGAGTGAGTGGCTGGCTAATGAGAGGTTAATTTTGTTTCGAAGGGAAGGCTGCGCTGGTTTCCTGAGATAAATGGACAGGAAGCGCATTACCTCCGCGCTCTGGCAAGCGGCTCCCAAATGCTTTTTGCACCTGCCGCTTTGAGCTGTGCGAGCCGCGGTGGAGCCCGCAGGGATCGCGGGGGCCCGTGGTGTACGCTCGGGTGATGAGCCTCACGCACGCCTCGGACCCTCTCCTTCCGAGGGCGCAGCGCTCACGCCGTGCCCTGGGGCTCTTCTCTCACACACAGGTCCTGCGTGTTCCGGAGCTCGGCGGCCCCCTGATCCCGCCAAGCCCCCTCCAGGAGAGCAAGGGTTAAGAATGATGTAAGTACAATCCCTGAGCTGCTTGCCTCTGGGCTGTTCGACTCCCGGGCTATTTCAGCCCCTGCTTTTAGTACACTGTGAACCGGGGAGCGGCAGGGACGCCCTCACTCTTCAATGGGTTGCACAAATCGCAGTCTCGGTCGCATTCCTGGGTCCTCTGCCCCGGTTCATCTGTTCAGCAGAGACCTTCGTGTTAGAATTCTGGAAATGGAGATATGTTAACGAGAGGACAGGAAAAGAAACCGCATCTTGTTTAGCATCCATTAATGTTGCTGGCATGTGTTTGAATTCTATCCACTTGCACGTTCATAGCGTTGCTTTGCTGAGTCCCTCAATTATACTGTTTTGGCCTCATCTTTCTTTCTTGAAGACAAAGACAAAAGGAGAAAGAGTACAAGTGGCAAGAAAGTGTGTGAATTTGTGAGTTGTACAAAGCTGTCACTTCACGATATTTTTTCTTATTAAAATGTAAAACTTTTCTAAATCATCAATTTTATGTTCATGTCCCAGCTCCCTCCCCAGATTTTTCTTTGTGGAGTTTTAAAATCCTGCTTAACTTGAAGCATAGGAGCTAGAGGACTGGATGCTCTGTAAGCGCCCACTTACCACGCTCTTGCTTTCCAAGCGGATTCGGGATCTGCTTAGCAGGCCGAATTTACCTAGCGAGCGTGTCTACTGACCTAAAGTTTTGAAAATAGGAACCAACTTGCGGTTTAATTGTGAAAATTAACATTTTCCTCCAGCCGGCTGAACACTTATGCAGCAATAAAAAGTGAATTGTTAGGCTTATAAATCTTGAGCTTGTCAAATTTTACAACAGGGGAGCAATAAAGCACCCTAGAAGAAATGAAGTTTTTCCTCGAGCAGTTCCATTTCACACCAGGATTTGGAGTGACTGGAGGGCGCCCTCTATTGATCAGAAAATCAAGAGCACCGGTGTACTTAGGAACAGGACAGGGGTGGGGTGGAGCGGAGCGGAGAGGTCGAGGACCGGCAAAAATCGTAGAAAGTCACGGGCGAAAAGACAAAAACTAAACTGAATTTGATCCTTATCAATTGGTTGTGTGTTTTGAAGTGTGCTCAATTAAGTGGAACGCTTCTTTCATAGCGGTTGAATTAAATCTTGGGTTAAAAAGTTTACTTAGTCTTTGTTAGGAAAATACTCTACTTTGACAAAGTGTTCACATTTGATTACTTTTTAAAGACGTTTACTAATATATCATTAACTTTATTTCGCTGTTAATACGTAGTAATTGCAAGCGAGTAAATTTTTGGCCTCATAGTATTTACTCCATAGTATTATCTAAAAATTATATATCAGGTAACTGCCCACAAAAAGTCACTTCTCCAGGCAACACTGAAGATATTATTATGTGTATTATGTCCAAGGCTTGAATTATATCATGGGCAGTGAAAGGTGTGTTTACCACTTGTGTCATCACAGTATGTGGTAAGTAATGAAAAGTTACAGTAAAAAAGATAGGCATCCTTCATTAGGGATCTAGTGGTTTGTACAATTCATAACGAGTCTAATAAGTAAGCTAGGTTTGCCCTCAGTTATCCTGGCCCATTGATTAGCACATCGTAACATGTGGAATATTTATGTGCCCACAGTTGATAAAAAATTCCTAATTAGAGATTCTGAATAATGTAGCGGGTAGAGTTGCCTACTGCTATTCCGTATACTGTAAGTGAATCAAAAATGGCAACCTTGAGCTCTTTGGGTAACGGCAAAGGTGAGGGCAGTACGAAATGGCTCCCATCCTTGGACGCCATTCTAGAGATCAGATGCTCCTTCACACTTACTGATAACAAATTGGAACATATTATCACCCCACTTTCTGACAATTAGCTTTCCTTCATTTTGGGGTCCATCCAATCGCAAAGGTAGAAACTGATCTTTTATTGAATTAATCTGCTATTAACACTATGAAAATTTGTGGAAAAGCCACTGAGCAATAACAAATCATGGCATAATTACACTGCATTAAAAGGCGACTATCCTCATTATTCTAATTACACTGTAACCGAACACGTTAAAGTTCTCCCACTCCCAGACCTCTCCCAGCTGTTTTCAGGAAGGGAAATGTCAAAGGAACAAGAACACCGGGGCCTCACACAGCTGCCCGCGAATTCCGCCGAGAGCTGGCGGGTACCTTCCCAGGCTATCTGATCTGTTCCGGACGGCTGGTCACTTTCGGATTTATTAAGCTGCTGGGTGCTAGCTTTAGCAAACGTACGCAATAGGCTCTAGGCTCGAAACGCGGTTTTGCAGATATGATTGGCTGCAAAGGGAGTTGGCTCTTCCTCCAAAAAGCCAGAGCCGAAGCTGGAGGTGGAGGGACATAGAATGGAATGATCGTTTAAAAAAAAAAAAAAACCGCCTTGGAGGGAAGTTGATTCCATAACATTAATTCGAGGAGAGGTCAAAGGCCAGTTCCTTTGTAACGGTGGTCAGAAAGAGTGGCCATCGCCTGTTTGTGTTTGGTTAGGAGAAATCGCGGAATGGGTGGACGGGAGAGAAGAGGGAGCGAGAGAGAGAGTCTGGGCCCGGGCTCCACGGACAGAACCCAAAGCAAGAGTATAAGGAACTTCAGTTACACTGAGCAGGCAGGAGGCAGAAGGCTGCAGAAGACGTGGGGGTCAGGCGCTTTGGGCCCTGCTAGTGGCGGGCTGGGCCCATGGACTAACTCTCGTAGCCAATGGAGCTGGAGGGCGGGGCACAGTGGGGGTGTGGACGACGCGGATTGGCGAGTGAAGGCCGGGTGGGGCGGCAGTGTGGGGCTGAGATTGATTGACCCGGGGGCCGCTGCGCAGAGATATCCGGGCGGCCGACCAGGCTCTCTACGGTTGGGTGCGCCTCCTGTTGGTCCACGCCCGCGCTCCACGCCCGTAGAGCCCACGCTGGCCGGGGCAGGGGCGCCCGCGCGCTTGGGGCCGGACTCGGCAGTCGCTCACGGTCTTTGTGTCTTCTCTCTCGGCCCTCCTCCCCCCTCCCGCCGCCTCCGGCCGCTGCAATGCTGCTGCGCCCCGTTGCCGTCGCCGCCGACTCGCTCCGCCCGCGGCGCGCTGCTCGCTGCGGCGGTGGCTGCGGCCCGTCTCCGACGCGGGCCTGAAGGAGGAAGAAGAGGAAGCGAGGCGCGTCCCCCGGCCCATGCCGCAGCCACGGCTCCGGACCCGCCACGGCGCCCGCGCCGCCGCCCTCGCCGGAGCCCACGAGACCTGCATGGACGGGCATGGGCTTGAGAGCAGCACCTTCCTGCGCCGCCGCCGCCGCCTCCGCCGCCGTCTCCGGGGCTGAGCAGCGCCGCCGCCCCAGGCTCTGCCCGCCTCCCCTGGCACTGCTCTTGCTGCTGCTGCTCAGCCTCGGGCTGCTCCACGCAGGTACGAGGCGCGTGCGCGGGGGAGCCAGCCCCAGGGCCCTGTGCTTTGTTCCCAAACACCCCGGGCTCCGAAGGCGCTGGCCAGGGTGGAAGGGCTGCGTGGTGAGACTGGAAAGGCCTCTTGATCTTGAGCCCCTGACGTGCACCTTAGTCGGGCTCACGGCGCAGCAGTCAGAACACACCCGCCGGCCGTGCGGCGCGCCCAGAACGCTGGGGAGAGGCCTCTTCCCGTCCCTCCCAGTGGCCTTCCTCCGTCTTCGGTTCGGAACGTAGATAAATTTCCCCTGGAACAGCCGCTTATCAAAGATTTAGCAGGCGGGGGTGGCGGGAGCGGCGCGCCCGAGACAAATGTTCCGGATGCTTTATTGCTCTCTGCATTGGTGTTTACTGAAAGTCAGGCTGGGATCAGGTTTCCTCTGCCGCCGCCGCCTGCTCGGAGGGGAGACAAGGAGCCTTGTGCTGCTGCTCCGGAGTTGGGGGTGGCGGTGAGGTGAAGAAATCGCACCAGATGGAAAGACTTTCACCAGAGTTTGTAAACTGGGAGGTTAATTTTGAAGTAACATAAACTTCTTTAAACAGGGGTTTCGTTCGCATTTGCGAAAGCTGCTTTTAATTCAGCTTTCAACCTCTTTGGAAAAACTGATGCTTTGTGGCTAGCCGCGTGTTCCAGGACGGATTGACAGATGCGCTGCCTTCTGGATGTCGGCGCTTCCCCTGTGGAAGCAGCAGTGAGGAGTCTGTTCTTAGAGAAATAAGCCTGGAAGTTAGCCGTCCAGACTGTGATACTATGTTTTTGTGTTTAAAATACTTTCATTAATCCAGTGTTAAATGTCAGTTATGCAGTCGCAATTAAGATTTGAGGGGGTAATATCGGATGCTGTTTACAAACAAGACCACTTCTAAGGAGTTTGTCTAGACAAAGAATGTTTTAAATGCCAAATGAAAGTTAAATTATTTTTTTTAGTTTGAGAACAACTGGAGTGCTAGATAAATTGTTCTTCCAGATCTTTTTGTCCTTTATTAGTGTGACAGAAGTCACCATGCTCTGATCTGGAGAATCCTGGACTTTAATGCCATCCAAATGTGGGGAGTAATTTTTATGCATTGAGTCACACCAGCCCCTGCTCAAAATCCGAGGCTCTTTTAAGTAGTGGGGGGAAATGTGGCATTTGAAAAGAGGGCTTAATTTACCTTGTATAACTTTGTGTTGTGATGTGACACCTGTATTTTAACACTGTCACTTGGGAAAACATAAACTGAAGTCTTAATAAAGAATGTAATGGCAAGTTTTAGAATGATTAAGGTTTTCAGTTAGTGACTTTAGAACCCTAGAAAGTAATTTCAAGGTGCATACAAGTTACATGGAAAATTGTTCGGACAGGTCAAAATTTGTGTGAAAAATGTGTCCATAATGTCCAAGCATGGGTTCCTTGAAATGGAAATTGAAAGGCTAGGTAGGACTGTATCCTTGACTGCTCGGATATTGTTTCCCTTAGTTGCCATAGTGTCCTCTAACGGGATTGGAATGTGGTCCTTGAAGATTTCTTTGCTGGCCCGTGAAAGACCTAAGAAGCTGGTTTAAATGTTTAGAAAATCAAGGTGCCTTACTTAGTTCAAGAACTTGGAATGTGAATTGAAACTCCTCTCGGTATGTTAATATGTCCTCCCTTGAAGTCACCATCAGATTCTACCTGGAGTGGCTTTGGTGATGTCTGTGGACAATTTATCCAAGTGGAGCAGTGAGTCTCCTTATAGAAAAGAGCTCCTTTTGAGAGATTTCTTTGAAGAGCAGCGCTGTTGAAGTGCAGGGCTTGTTACTCAGAGCAGGGAGCCTAGCAAAGTGCTCTTTGCAGATGGGCTGCCATATGTTTTATGCCTGGATCCGTATAATTTCCCTCAGCACCCCATATGGCTTCACATTTCACTTAATTCAGCTTCAGCTTATCTTGTTTCTTTCATTATAAACCGGTGATTGTGCTGTAAATTCACACATGCAGTCTAGGCATTGAGGAAACTGTCTTAAATAGTGAGATCTTTATGTCTCAATCATTAAGGAAAGTTCTAGACCGGAAAATCCTTTAGCACTTTCATTAACTGGAATGAAAATACTATCACACCAATCATGGATAGTCTGACTTAAAAAAATAGAGATCTGTAACTGCAGATCTTTAATTCTGCCCTTGACAAATGAGAGTACTTGTACCTGCTTTTTTTTCTGTTAAGCAAACCTCTGCAGTTCCTGACTGGAGATGCAATATGGGGGTTACTTGCTTACTCATACACTTCATAGCCTTCTTGGCTACATCCTTGCGATTGTTTCTGCTCCGCAATGTCTTGGCATTTTGACAGGAGGCTTACTTTACCGCCTGTAACAGGCAAAGTGTGTGTTGTCATTATAAATTCATGAAGCCTGGATATTTCTGGGTATATGCTACAAATTAGTCATTCTACAGGAGCCTACAAAGGGGCTGAAACTGCTGACCCAAGTGCACTCTCTCTCTAGTTAGCCTTCTTCCCTCCCATTATCTCGACTTCAAAAGGCTGGTAGGAACCTCATACAAAGCAGAGGAACCCAAGAAGTTCTGTTTTCTCAAAGGAATCAGCACGAACTTACTATGAATAAGGGAAGGGTGAGCGGAGAATGAGGAACAGAAAAGAAGCTGGGATCTAAATTCTGCTTCTCTTCCCTTCTGGACAATTGCATCTGCTTTTCCATAGTGTTCTCACTTTTGATATTTTATGACTATTTGAAATAATTATAAGTAAACGTATGCTCAGGTAGATTTTATAGACCATAAAAAGAACAAATAGGCACTGCAAGTTTAGCGGAAAGTTCTTACACTGTCATTTGTGTGAGGGCTTTTCATTACTGAGTGATTTTGGCCCAGTTTTTATTTCCTTGCTTTCTGCTTGCTGTGAGTCTGACTTAAAAGGGAAAAATTGATAGATACATTAGTTACTTAGGTCTTTTTTGTTGAGCTCTCCACTACCATTTTGAGAGTCAGGAATTTAGGGGATGTGATGTGTGGGGGAAGGAAAGCGGGTTGGAGGGCAGACACCACTTCTGGGCTTCACACTTAGCTGTGTATGATCAGCTAGGGCAAGGCCTTAAAGGTCCCTTTGCCTTCTTGATTTTTTTTCCTTCTGTTAAACGGCTTTAATGACTTTTGAGTGGGTTTTTTTGGTTTTTTTGCTTGATTGGTTTGGTTTTATTTATTTATTTGTTTAGCTTTTTTGAGTAAAAATAGTTGAAAATGACTTGATCTACTTTGGAGAGAGGAATTCTATAAATATCAGAGCTGCTTTTGTTAACTTTGCAATGATCAAACATAAAAGAGGCCAAGCACACGAAGATGGTTTTGTGATTAATGTTTTAATCTTTTACTCAAGTTAAAATGAATATCCAATCAAAACCACCGCATTTTTTTTCTTTCTGGGCTTTGAAATGTAAAAGTGGTTGGGGTAGTACCTTAAGAAGTGGTCATCTCCTACCCTTCCCCCAACTGAATCCAAAGACAGAGATTACAGGCTGTTTCATTTAGACTTAAAAGCAGTTTACTGCCGAAAAGATTAAAATATCTTTTAAAGTTATTTTTCTTTAAAAATCATTTTAATAAGTCTTTATCAGATAAAGTCCTAAATCTTAATATTATCCTGAAGTGTATGCCCACATCTTTAAATAATTACATATTTAGTAGTACTCTACTGCCTGTTTTCCTCCCACCTAGAATAAGATATTTTATGCATGAAAAATGTCAGAAAGCTTATTTTAGAAAAACCTCATTTCTCAGATGAAGAACCTTAGATTTGAAGAGATTGAGACCTTCCTTCATTGTTTAGAGGCCAATAAAGAATGCATAACTCAAATACATGTTACAGTTCATGTCTGTAAAAGTTGAGGTGGATGATAAAAGGATTTTGCTTTCAGTAATTCTGGTGTTCCCACTTTATGGAACAGAATAAAAAACTGATGCACGTGACTGACCTAGTATTGGCAGTTCTTACGATTTTTGTGCTTTGAGAGGTTTTAATAAATTTTCATGTTAGAAGCTGGTAGCAAAACATCATTTGAAAATTGAGTTTTTAATTAGTAGGGCACTAATATTTGGTTCTTCATTACTTCATTTCATTACTTTGCTTCAGTCATTAAGTTCATATGAATTGTTGATTTAAGGAAAAATCACTTATATACACTCGAAGAATTCTGTTGTGTTTCTGAAAAACATAGTTGGAATCATCTGTTTCTGCAACATAATTTCAATGTCCTTTTGATTTAGTGCCCTTTTACTGATGAACTGTTTGGGAGCTGGGGTCCTAGGGGGAGGGATGTTACAGGAGAAGTGAATACATAGCTTGGTCAAATGTATCACTTTATTTTTTTAGAGAATTTATACTTTGCAAAATCCAGGAGATTAAGTGTCAGTTTATATACAATTTGTTGAGAAACATCTATCGTGAATGCAGAATTAGGTAGTACCTAGATTTTTTTCTTGTTATTTTTCCTCTGTTAGCTGTGCTAGAATCAGGTGAAGGTGTTTTAACCAATCATGCCATAATTAGGGGGTTTCCCTTACCTTATTTGTGGATGCTTTAATTGTGGTTTTGTGCATAGACAGTGCTTTCCAAAGCAAATTACTTATGCAGTTTTCAAAATCAAAACAACATTCACATCTTTTGCTTGGCCTTAGAGCAAAGGAATCTTTCTCAAAATCCATAACAATAGCAAAGTTGATAAAATATGTCATTTACCATTCCCTTGTAGTATTAACTTAAGAACACTGCACTAGATTCATATTCACTTACAATGGTCCATGCTTGAAAGTTTTAAGCTAGCTAACTGCATGCACTTCTTCTCCCAGTGGCTTAATTTGTAGAGACACAGAAGCACAATGCAATCCTATTTCTGAAGGCCTTCTTAAAATAGGAGTATATGAAATAGAACAAACAGTCCCCAGAGGAGAATGTCATTTTCTCATGTAGCTCAGGAAGTTATGAAGTGTCTAAGAAATGTGTGGTCTTATCTTCTTTCCCATAG
This sequence comes from Macrotus californicus, assembly GCA_007922815.1. Classification (NCBI taxonomy): domain Eukaryota; kingdom Metazoa; phylum Chordata; class Mammalia; order Chiroptera; family Phyllostomidae; genus Macrotus; species Macrotus californicus. Next base: position 23,844 of record VMDR010003818.1, read on the forward strand.
GTGACTGCCAACAACCGGCCCAGTGTCGAATCCAGAAATGTACTACGGACTTTGTGTCCCTGACTTCACACCTGAACTCTGCCATTGACGGCTTTGACTCTGAGTTTTGCAAGGCCCTGCGTGCATATGCTGGCTGCACCCAGCGAACTTCAAAAGCCTGCCGTGGCAACCTGGTATACCATTCTGCTGTATTGGGTATCAGCGACCTCATGAGCCAGAGGAACTGTTCCAAGGATGGACCCACATCCTCCACCAACCCTGAAGTGACCCATGACCCTTGTAACTATCACAGCCATGCAGGAGCCAGAGAACACAGGGGAGGGGACCAGAACCCTCCGAATTACCTTTTTTGTGGCTTGTTTGGAGATCCTCACCTGAGAACTTTCAAGGATCACTTCCAGACGTGCAAAGTGGAAGGGGCCTGGCCACTCATAGATAATAATTATCTTTCAGTTCAAGTGACGAATGTGCCTGTGGTCCCTGGATCCAGTGCTACTGCTACAAATAAGGCAAGAATACTTTCTTTCTTCTTCTTATGCCTTTCAGGTGTCTGACTCTTCACACAGCTTTGGAAGTGTGATACAAAAGACTTAGCTTAAAAGGAATTTGCTTGGTCTTCTTGGCAAGCAATGTTAACAGGGTAGATGAAGGATTAAATGAAAATTAGTAAGGCATTTTTTGCTGGAATTCTAGGGCCTATGAAAAATGTGGATATAAGTTTAAATAGGAAATGATATGAAAAATAAAAAGTAAACAGTAAAGTTGACTTCTCTAGGGAAAAGGCAGCCCTATTTAATGAAAAACTACTTTTTTAGTGATTTTTTTTTTTTGAGTGCATATGTGTTGAGGAAATTCATGTTTCAGTTTATTAGGTTTCACTGATATCTAATAAGTAGATATCAGTGTTCTGAATAAAGTAAGTTGTGAAACCTGAGGGCAATAACCCATCTGGAAACATTTCATTGGAAATTTTGAATCTATAGTAAGAGGTAATGGCTACAAGCCAGCTTCCCAATGGCAAATAGTCTTTTCATTACTATCCTTGTGGTGACCAAGGAAGTTAAAGTTGGATATTGCAGAGCAGTGATGTATAACCCCAAGTAATCTCAGGATAACAATTTAAATGAGAAGCTGAGGGGGGAACTGACAAAACTAGGCTTGCCCTGCCCAGCTTCCAGTGCCTGTGGTTCTTGGTTGGTTGGTTGATTGGTTTTAAAGAAACCTAACACTGAATCCTCTCAGTCAATTTTAAGATGCCAATATCTTAGTGCAGTGATTTTCAACCTTTTTCATCTCATGGCACACATAAACTAATTACTGAAGTTCTGCACCACACCAAAAAATAGTAGTATGTTTTTTGCCAATCTGACAAAAAAAATAGTTACAATTTTGATTCATCCATGCCAGATGGCTCTTGTTGTGTTGGCTGTTGTCATTTTTTTAATTTGACAATCGAAGGGAAAAGAGGTCAGTGCCCCTGACTAAACAGCCAGGTGTTGCGTGTTTTAAAAATTCCTGTGGCACTCTGGTTGACAGTGACTGTCTTCGTGCAAGCAGGTGGACAGGAGCGGTGAGCCGGGTCTTCAGTTCCCATCAGCGTTCGTTCTTTCGTTAGTGAATAAACAGGTCAGAAGGGTTTTCCACAGTAAGTGTTCCAAGTGACTGCTCCTTCCCTGTCTCCCCCAACCACAAAGTCCTACATTGTAGACCGTCTCACCTTGCTTAAATTTCTTTGTTTATTTTATTAGCTGGTTTAGACTAAAATATAATGGGCAGGGATCAAGCATTTGTAATACTTAACGGCTGATCTTTTGATTCCAGGACACCCTCCCTTGCCTCCAAACGTGTGTGGCATATTTTTAAAGTGAATTTAAATGATTTTACTTGGCATTTTGTTGAGGGAGCTTTGAAGCACCTGCAGAGACACCTGGAGACACCCAGGGCTGTCACAAGCCTGAGGTTAGAGGTCATGGCTCTGGACACGGGCAGCAGTGGTGCAGCCGTCTCAGGGCACTCAGAAATGTTTGCCCTTCAGTTCCTGCACAAACCCACACTGGCCTTTCCGAATCCTACATCTCAAACAAACCTTCTTCCCTGGCATTTATAAGTGTGCAAAGAGTTTTTCTAGTGGAACGTTAAAGTATGTATTTGCTATGTTATGATGTTAAGTTGTGTAATTATGAAGTTTTAAGACAAACCATGGCCAAAAACCCATCATTACAGCAGAGTCCGGTCACAGAACCCGAGAATAGTCTTTGGGAAAACATGACAGTGGAAATTCAAGAAGGCCGTTCCGTTGGGAATGGAGAAGGTCATCATCAATTGTGCGAATAACTGAGGGCTTAGAGGGGCTGCCTTCCAGCCATACCGTCAAGATTAGTAAGTGCTGTGTGCGTGGGAAAACACTGGTTCAGTGGAACAGTTGACACTGAAGCACTGTATTTACATCACTCCATTTCAGTTGTGGTTGAGTCTATCCTAGTTTTTAGCAAATAAGTAAGTAACAGGTACAACCTTGTTTTCTCTCTCGGTTTGGTGAGGATCAAAGGTTTTCCAAAAGGGAGGTAAAGGTCTGACATACATTCAAGCCGGTGATGAGAATGCCTGGTCTTTAGCTGCTCTATTGGAAAGTCTTTCCCCACATCTGGTGCCCATGCTGCTCAGCAGCAAATTACTCTATGGCTTCTCAACCTCAGGTAGTGTTTTCCTTCTTGTCGTAACTCTCCAAAGCCCCCGGAAGCATCGGAAGGTTACAGTTGAAGGTCTGTCCCAGTGCTGGTGATTGACCTGTGTTGATGAAGCCAAAAAAGGCCTCAAGTTTTGCAGTGCAGTTCCCTTTTATTGTACCTGCCCAGGACCAAAATAAAACCTTTAAGAAATTCTAAGCGATAAAAAAAATGATGCTAATGAAAGTAAAAACAGTACGAGGCAAAAAGTACTTACGAAATAAGTTCAAAAAAGATCTGATTTTTTTTTTTCCTTGATGTCTGTGCAATACTTTTAGAAAACTTTTTATCAGAAGATGTTTTTTTTGTGTGTGTCCCAGCTCTGCTGAAACCTTAGACTTGGGTAGACCAGCTATTGGGTCCCCTAGCACTGCACATTGCAGACACGGTACCAGCCTCGTCATCAAGCACCGTCAATGACCTGTGTGCCTCAGCGTCACTAGCTTTAAAGACTGCCCAATGGTATTGACGAGACTGGCCCGCTGTGATGCCAAAATTGTCCTGCAGCATCCATTTATTTCCCTGCCTTCAGCACTGAACTAAACCACTCGACCTGGGCGTTTGGTCAGTGAGGTCCCTAAGACAACTCATCCTGGGAACCTGTCTTCTTGAGCAAGCTACCTCCAAGATGACTTTTGTAAGCTCTGCCTGGCCTTAAGTACCCACCTTTCCCTCCTCAGAAAAATACAAACTTAGAGGGAAAAAATCTAAACAACAAAATGAAAGGAAAGGGAAGTCGTTTGTACTCAAGGGGCCATTTATTAGCTAAGCCTTTTCCTTTTTCCACAGGCGGGCAGTGGGTTCAGGGCCACCAGGCCCTCAGTGCTGGACAGTGGAGCCCCATCTCCCCTTTCGTACCTCCTGTCCCCCTTCCCTGGGAACTGTGGGCTGGTGTTCCGTTTGTCATGCTGAGTGCAGGCATGCTTTCTCAGGGCCTCTGGGTTTTCGTCGTGCCCTCTGCCAGCCTGTTAGGCTCCCTGTCTTAGGAGTAGTCTGTGTGTTTGGCCACCTTGCCAGGTGTTCTGAGGCCAGGGCTGGTTTTTCATCTCTCCCCACCCAGGGGCTGCAGGGGTGTCTGGCACACCTACACACCTGGGCTGAGATCCACATCAGCTCTGGGCCATCTTCCCCACCGTTGGCTGTGAGAGGTACTTCAGACCTGAAGGCACTAGGGTGAAGTCGGGGGGAGATGGGAGGACAGGCTTAGAACTGGCCAGATTGGCTACATGGGAAAGAAAAGCAGTTTTTGTTTGGGAGAGAAGGTAGCTCTCACCAGGCCAGAGAGGACACAAGTCAGTAGCTCTCCCAGGCCTCACAAATAAATAAACCAGATCATCTGTGGCAGTGCGTGACTTCTGTACCTTTTCCACGTTTCCTTTGCCAGCCCCACATTCTCAACTCTTGTGGACCCATTTCTGTGTGTCTATGGATCTCTGTTTAAGTGGATTCAGTAAAGATTTGTATATGCCACGATTACAGAAAGTGAGTTTGATATAAAGTATTTTATGAAAAGATTCTGAACTTTGCCAGATGTGCTATATTTTTAATAGCATATATTAAAATCACCAGTTTCTGAGGTACATTTAAAATGATTCCTTTTTCCAAAAAATTTCAGGAATGCATTTATTACACACCTAAGTAACGTCAAGATTTTAAAAATTATTTTTACAAGTAATTGATGCTTTATTTTCCCTTTGATTTTAATGTAAATAGGGTCCTTTCCCATCATTGTAGCTCTCTTACCCTTCATTCTGTGAGACAGAATTACAAGTGTCATGGTAACGTGGGGATGACCAAGTCCTTTTATAGATATTCTGCTACAGATTTTTATGTGCTTCGTCCTTCAGTGGGAGAAGGTGGTTTACCCTGGGGCAGTTTACGTTGGGAAAGGGGTGTGTTCTTTGTGCCTGACCAAGCCAGATGACTGTTTGGCAGGCGAGTGGACAGGACACTCTTTGGTGCCTCCTAAGTTCTTGCTGAGCAGTGGCACTCAGCTGTCCAAGCGTGGGAAGAGGCCCTACCCATCAGGTATCTATATATATTTAAAAGTTTATAATTGTCCGCAATTCTTAAACTCTAGGTACTATCTGGAAAGTCCTGAAAACTTCCACTAGATGATGATACCAGAGCTATAGGAAGACTTAGTTCATTTGGTTAATCGTTGCTCACTGTGTTCCTCAAACTATAAACCCAGGGTGTTGCCTTATTTGCTTCTAGGGTCCTAGAGCCTGCGTCATGCCCTCTTTTTCTCTCTGGTGCCTCCTAGCACGTAGCCAGCGGTAAACCGATGTTGTGGGTCGTCATTCTGTTGGTTACAAAATCAGGGACAGACATGCCTGCGTTGTGAAGGCTTAAACTGGCGTTTTAAGCATCTCTCTGGATCAGAGTTTGGAAATCTGTTCTCTCTTGACCCCAGGCCTAGGACACTTTTTTGCTACTGTTGTTGCCAAGTTTGTGCAACCCATTATGCTTTTAGTGTCTTTATGGAGACAGTGTGAGCCACACTGGGCTGAGGTGCCGCACCCTCCCACTGGCAGGATTGTGCGTTGAGTGTGCACACACTGTCCTTGCGTGCAGTGTTTTTAGAGGGGACACACAGAATTGTCTTTGAGAGCATAGAGCCCTTTCGTCCCAGAGAGCACAACTGCTTTGCACATGCATTGTAACTGATCTTTAAAATCTGAGATTGCTCTTTATTTTGCTAGGACTTAACTGTTATGTAGGTAATTCTTGCCATCTTGAAAAGATTTGCTCCTCGTCTTGGTCCTCCCTGTTTTGCAGAAATTACCCAAAAAAAGTTACAAAGCTAGTTGTGGTGCATTAGGGAACAGATGGGGCAGAAGTTTGCAGTTGTAGCTCCCTGCTCGGTGCAGTCTTTCTCTGATAAAGTGTATGGCTGACTTAGTGCCGCGTTTCAACCAGCAAGCATTAAAGGACCTCCTGTGTCGGGAGACACAGAGGTGAATGCATTCTCTGCCTCAGGCTAAGCACATAACTAAAATCTGGAGCAATCAGGAGAATTGTGGGGTTTGTGTGTTAAACCAGCCATTTTCAGGGTTCTGATTTGACCCGCATTCATAAACTGGTTCCAAGTGGTGCTAAGCCTTTTAGCAAGTTGTTGCTGGTGGCAAGAGGTGCCAGAGAGATGGGTTTCTGTACACAGGGCACACTCCTCTGCCCTGGTCACTTGTCACAGGTCACTTTTTTTACTCCTGAAACTAGAGTCTCCCTTTCCATCCAGCCATGGTCAAAGGAACCCCCCATTTATGCCCACATTCCCTCACACTGCTACAAGCTGGAGTTCTGGGTGCCACTTTTGAAAGGTTGTTGGTCTTTGATTTAATCTAAAAAGCTTTCTAGAATTTGACTATCAGAGTCATCAGTTTTTAAATTCAATTTTTAGGATCCCATCTCATCTTTAAAACTCATGAAAGCATGTCTTAGATATCCTTATGCTCCTTGAATTTTTATTTATTGTAGAAACTGCTGAAGCACTACAGAATCCTTTTTAGAAGAGCGGAAGTCAGCTGTAATTCCAGGTGGCGGTGTTCTTATTTGTCCCTTTGTATTACCTGCGTAACCCTGTGTGTGCTGGATTATAAGGTCTGAGGCCCAGGAGCTACTCAACTTGGCTTTACCTAGTTTCAGCAAATTGCCTGGAGGTAAAAGAATTTCCAAGTATATGTAGGGAAAAAAAGAGAAAGGACGGGGAATTATTAGCTGTATGATGTACATGTAAGTGTAAAAGATCATTTTGTAACATGAATTTGTGCTGCGTTTTCCAAATGAGGTTCACCTTTACATTGTCCATACATGTTAAAGTATCCTGGGTAATGAGTCTTTCACCGCCTTCTATTTGGAGTGAAGAGACATAGCAGGATGTTAGTGGAAACTGTCTAAAATTGGATAAAGTTTGTGTCTGTGTATCTGTTTTTAATTGTGTTTTTCCATTATCATTCATCCCCCTTGTACCCTCTTCTGCCCCCATACACCCCTCCCCCCACAGTCACCACACTCTTGTGCGTCCCTGAGTTCTTTCTTTTTCTTCTTTGCTCCATTCCACCACCTCCTGCCCCCAGAGCTGTGTCTGTGTGTCTTTTAAGACCTCTGTTGAATCTCCTAGACTGTGCCACTGTGTCCCAGATACGAATTGGAAGGAGGAGGGGACCTTCAAAACCCCCATTTGTAAGTGAAATTAACCCCATGCAGGCCTGGGCTGCTTTGAAACAAACCCACACGCCTCCATAGTTTAAACCCAGAGGCACAAGGCCAAGTCTGATACACAGCTGAGAGTTAGAACTTGTTTTTCTGTCACATTTCCAAATGTCTCTCTGCCCTGTTACATTTTCTTTGAGTCAACATTTTGAGAGGAAGGGGCGAGAAGGACACATTGGATGGTTGGTCCTTTTTTTGCTGGCCTCAGTGAATGCTAACCAAACAGTTTCTGCCTGTGCAGAATGTGGCGTGTAAAAAGACTTACCTACAGTGTTGAACAATGAAAAATGCTACCTTACCCACTTTGTCTTTATTTGTTTTGACTGCAGTAGAACTTGCTCTTCCACTGTTTTGAATTTTTTTGTTCTTGTGGGTGGGGTAACTTAAAGGACTTTTTAAACTGCTCCGCTTGTCAGTAGGTGCTAACTAACAGGAATAGCCACACACACCTGAGACACTGAATGTAACTGGACAGCCTTGCCATGAAACACGGTGCTGTTGGGTCTAGAAAGGATTTCAGGTGAAACTGGTTCTGTGAAGATAGGAGTTTTTGTTTCATGTCCCAGTTAGCTGGTTACTTGAAGAGTTAGAGCCAAAAGCATGTTTGGCTAATTCCGTGGGGGTTCTTTCAGTGTTGGAACATAGTATGTATACTGTGGGTAGAATTGATATGACAGCATTTAAACACTTTCACAAACCCTGAAATGGGGGTCAGACTTGCATGTTTCCATTTTAGGATGCATGAGTACACACGGATGCACACACACACGCCTGCGTAGTGGTGTGTCTGCCCCGCTCCCTACCTCAGGAAAATGAAAACAGAAGGATATTGTTTTTTGTAGCATTCCAGTGAAGTGGCTTCTTGAACTGTATGGCCGTGGCCTCTCACCACCTCGCTCCTGAGTGGGTTTTTTTGTAATAGCTCTGAGAACTTGAACCTAGAAGTGACAGAGTATGAGTGCATTGTGGAGACCTTCAAGCCTTTTTACTTTTTGAAATCACCTCCCCAAACTAAAAAAAATGATGAAAGAGGCTGTGATTTCCTAATCCCCATTGGTTTGGGAAACAGCTGTGCTGAACCTAGGCCCAGAGCATTTGCAGAGGGACCCTCAGGGACCTGGGATCTGTGGCCCTGCCCCCACACCACCTGAGGTGAGGAGGGCAGTGAGGGCAAGGCCAGATCTGCAGATCCCCGCCCCTAGAGCTGTGCTCTGGCTCTGGCTCTCACCTTGCAAAATACTTTTAGCCTCTGATCTTGAAGCACAGGGGCAGCCGAGGCCTGTAATACTGTTCCCACACCCCTACCTTCACATCTAGGGCACAGTGAGTTCCTGCACTTGCTGGGCTCCATGCATTGCAAAGTCTGACCTCCCCTGTGGGGTTCTCCGAGTAACTAGGGCTTGAAGGACCAGAAGCCTTTCCTTCTCGTGCCCAGCACAGCCTTGCTCTGGTCTGTACAAGGAAACTAGCCAATTTCCCCGTCTCTGAGCCTATTTATACTTCCAGCCTTCCTCGTTTTAAGCGTACAGAAATTACTCTTTGGAAAGCGACATTTGTGTGTCTGTTCCTTTTATGTGTCATCCCTGGGCCTGCTTCCCTTTCACTCTGGCAAGCTCTTTCCAGCCTCTGAGCCTAGCTAGTGCTTCTGCCCTGGACCACCCTAGCAGCCTCAGCTGTGGGTGTCCTTCCCTCTGATTTGGTTTCTTCTTTCTCCTTCTGCTGCCAAGACCCCCTCCAGCAGCCAAGGCAGCCCTTGTTCCTGCATGTATTACCTGGGGCAACACTGAAGAATAAATAAGGCTGATCCAGTCCATTTCTCTGGATTCCTGTAAGTGTTCCTAGAGCAGAGCTCTGTGGAAAGAGACTCTGCGAAGATAGAGAAACCTATTTTGATATTCTTTCTGAAGGTAGCAGATTCTCATTCAAGCCCTAAAATGAGTCTAGGGGTAGGTAGGCTCCTCTTAAACACATTATATTGTCTTCCTGTTAGTATCTTGTCCTATCCAATAAAAGTATTGAACAAAGTATACTTTTGTAGGTCTTAACATTCAGTCTTCCTATAGGTAGATATTTGATAAATAGGCTGAGTTAGTGATTGTAAAAGTACATTTCAGTTCATTGAGTTCACAGCTTCCTAGAAAATTTTTTTCCTTTAATTTTAAGCAAAATTCTCAGTGACATCAGTTATTAACCAACCCAACATTTAATCAAATTTGGTACATATAAATACTCTCCTGGCTTGTGTTTGAAATAGGTCAGGCAGAAAGTTATTCCAGGTGAATATGCTCTTCCACCCACCCCCACCCCACTTCTAACAATGGGGGAGGCACAGAGTTCTCTCATTTTTTGTAACCAAAGGCCAGGCACCTACCTCCCAGCATAGATGGGTGGCTCGGCTCCAGCCAGGATCCACACTACTGGGTTTTCCTGTCAGGTGGTGGGGAGGGAAGAGGCTGTAGAACCAGGGAAAACACGGGACTGAAGGAACCTTTAAAATCATCTACTTACTTGTGGTGCCTCCAAGTTTCCTGGGCTTTGACTTCCGAAGTAAAGATTAGGTATTTAAGAGCTGGAGATAGAGCATGTGTATTTCTTGGAAGCACGTGCTCTTATTGGAATGGTGGTTTTGGTTTTTTTTTTTTTGCTCACTCCACAGAACAAAATATAGAGGCTGTTTACCACTTACCTGTGTAAAGAGTAAAAGGGACTGTGAGCACAGAGATCTCTTCTCCTCCCTGAGTCCCCTATTTTTTCAGCATGTAATGCATCCAAAGGATCTGACAAAGGGGACATATTAGCTAACTATATAAAAGAAAATGCATGTAGGTTCCTTTAACACTAGCAGAATTTTAACCAGGTACATATCAAAACTGTTTCTCCATGTTCCAAGTTAATTTCTGGGGCGATTCCGCTTTAGTTCGCTGGCTCATCTTAATCCAGGAGGTGTGAGTCCTTTGATCTAAAAGTCCAGTTCTGGTATTCCAGGATTCCAGTAAGGTCCTGCACTTGTGGTGCCAAACGGCCTGATTAAACACTGATAAATGTTTCTTCCAAAATGCAATAAGCACAGATAGTTAAGTGCACAGCCTTTGGGGAGTTCTGCTGTTTGAAAACCTGTGCACAGCACTTTAGAAGGCTATTGAGCTTCAGGGAGATAATGTCTGTGCCTTGGCAAGACAGTGCCTGGGTTTTCCTTTTTGTTGGCTGCCTGGTTTTCTTCTAAACTATCTTCTTTTTTTCCTGGTGGAAAGGGGAAGCAGATGCCTGTTAAATTTTGATGTTTCACAGCAAACCTTAAATCCTATTGTCTTTCATGTGTGGAAAGGTTGATTTGTAGCTGCTGTCTTTCTCTCCCTAATAGGCCTTGTGGGCGGCCAAGATCTCAGGGAGTGAGACATTAAAAATGAATGAGAAGAACGGGAGCAGTTTGTCTGAGGTGGGGTTTGAGAGGGCCTGGGTGGGGGAGGGCTAACAAAAGGCATTGATGTTTTAAACGCACAGAAATGCCGTCCATCAATAATAAATGGTGTGGCATAGGACAGATGTGCCACATTGAGTTATTACAGCATATGGATCTGTTCATAGAGGGAGAAAAGAAAGCAGCGTAGCCGGCGTTGTTAAATTACCTGTTTGAGAGCTTTAGAGTACAGTTTTGAATTTCCTCTTTTCACAAACCTCTGATGGCTGCTAGTTGGAAATACAACAATGTTTCGAATTTCCAAAAATTCTGACTAATTTCTGAATGTTTTAAAAGTAAGAATTATTAAGAATAAGAATGGGTAAATTTTGTTTTTCTGAAGAGGGAGACAGAATCTGAAAGTGAATTTCTGGCCCTTTATGGTTGAGTGCTTGCTGTTTAAGAGCATGTGTTGTAATTATATGAGGAATGAAATGACATTACAAAACTTAAGTCATGTGAAACTGTTACCTAGAGTTTTCTACATTTACATTGATGGTATCGTTAGGTACATACTGAGACTACAGAGAACCAACCACTCAGGAAACCCCTCTTATGCTTTGAGGTCGATTCATCACCCTCAGCATTTTGATTCCGAGGCTAATTTTATACATTGACTCTGGGAGGATTATTTCACCCAAAAGAGGAACAACAAGAGAAATATCAGCTTTATTGTCTTGTAGAGAAAATCACAAGTCACTCCCAGGAAATTGGACGGACATAAAAATCTGTTAGATAAGCTGGAATACTTGGTAAGTGTAGACACCAGTGCAGAGGTCAGGCTTTGAGTTGTACTTACCTTGTGAAGGTGTGTCCCAGGCACGGAAGAGGAAGGTAACGTGTGTGGGTTTGAAGTGAGTCCAGGGCTGGAATTGGTGTGCTCATTGAAAACAGCAGAGGCTTGGTGAGACACGCGGAGCGATTCCGCTCACCTCGGTATTGACCCTGGCTTGCCTTTTTGGAAACGTATGGAATTGGATCTCTCTTCTTTGTTGTCCCTGCAAAACTAATTCCTCCTTGTTTTTCCTAAGGTGGACAAAAAAAGTTCTTAATTCTTATAAATAATGCCAAGTCGGTTTAAATTTGAGGTTAGACTAGAAAGATAAATTACTTGGCTGTATAAGAAGAGTCTGTGGGATCTCTGGGAATGTTCTAGTTGAAGATGAGGACAGTGATTATATGAAAAGTGTGTGAGTAACTCGTATCTTAGCCATTCGCACTGACTTTCAACTCTTTCGGGTGCAGAATTTATTTGAATTAATCTTTTCACCTCCAAGGGATCCTAGCTGTCCTTAAAAATAAATCAATGAATAAACTTGTCAGACTGTCTTTAGAGCCACCAAATAAATCTATTTTATAGTCCCATTAGATAATCTAGCTCAAAACCCCGCTCACTCAGGAAGGTCCTATGGTTCGATGCACAACAATTTCCTGAAATCATCCCTGGTACACCTCCTCTGGGTTGTTAAGAAGGTGTCGAAATGTGAGAAGGCGGGTAGTGAAATTAAAGTGTGGCTCAGGGTAATTAGGAAAGGAGAAATCCTAGCATTTTCATAGTACATTGTCTGGCCTTTGGTTGCAGCTGCAAACAACGGATATGAACTTAACCAGTTGCTACAGTGCAGCTGGTTCAGATCTGGCTTTAAAACGGGCTGAAGTAAAATGAAATGGCTGGAAAATTCCAGTCAAGTAACACCAGTGGGAGCCTGTGGAATTAAATAGTGTGAGCAAATACTAGCCGAGTTGAGGGAAAAAACTTCAGACATAAACTTCAGGGTGGTGGTGAGGACTTGTAGAGAGAGGGGCAAGGAGGGGGGCCGGGGCATTTTCTGGCCTTTTTTAACAAGGGTCTATTGTTTTGATTAGCTCCTTTGCAGGAGGTGGTTTCCTCCGTCCAGAGTAATTTGTAGAGTGTTTGGCCTGTCTACCTCCTCCTTGACTGAAGTCACCTGATACTTTTTTTTCCCTCTAAGAAGAAAGAAAAATAAGCTGTTACCTCAGTTACTGACAATAACACAAATCTCAAAATGTAGTCTTTTTCCCCTTCGGGACAGTTTTCCCACCTTGTGTACCCAGGAGGCCCCGAGTCTTCACAGTCCCCTTCCTTCCAGCCCCTGCACCAGGGACGTTGAGTGTTGTCAGAGGCTAAGGTGCTCAAAGGTTCAGTGGTTGGTTGTTTTTTTTTAATAATTGTTCTAATTAAGAATAGAACGTGGGCTCACTAAAAGGAAGCTTTTGTATTGTCAGTAGTTTGTTTCTCCATGAATTATCTGCTGAATTTGGGGAGCTGAGAGTGGCTGGGGAGAAGAAGTTCTGAGACGCTGCAGGGCCACGTGCTGTTTAGAGAAAACATTTGCTGTAACTAGGTTTAGGGGATGTACTCTCTGCCAGTGTTTGGAAGCTGTATTTGCCAGGTGATTTCCCTGTCACAGGGATTAGCCAGTCATGTGCAACATTTGATTAAGAGACTTAGAGAACTCTCTCCCGAGGCACATGACTGGGAGCTGCCCTGGGAAGGCCCCCTTCTCAGCTCTGCTGCGTCCCCTCAGTGTTCGTAAGTGCGCCGTGACGAGTCATGGGGTATTTTCTTTACAGGCCCATGAAGGAACTTTTTAGGAATCCACATTCTGGTAGGTATATTGTTAATGAAGCCCCTTAAAATTTCTGCTCAACTTAGAAATATTTTTTTCTCAGAGCTATCCCACTTGCTCATCTGTTTCTGGAAAGAGACAAGATATAAATGAACAATAAAAATTGCCTATATCCCAACAGTAACAATGTCTGATCTTAGCAGAGTAAGGATGGTATTTTTTTTTTTTTCTGATGCACATTCCCTGGACTTGTGTTGAATTTTCATTGTAAATACATAGGACTTTTTTTTTAATTAAGATTTTATATATTTATTTTTAGAGAGAGGGGAAGGGAGGGAGAAAAAGAAGGAAATACCAATCATTTGCCTCTGGTACATGCCCCGACTGGGGACGGAACCCACAACCCAGACATGTGCCCTGACTGGGAATCAAACTGGTGACCTTTGGCGTTGTGAAACGATGTGCAACCAGCTGAGCCGTGCTGGTCAGGGCAGTGTGCAGCACTTTTTTATTGTCCCTCACAGCAACACCACTCATTCGTGAGGCAGGAGCAAAGGGGCTGAATTTGGAGATTCCTTCTCTAGCCATTCAGCTCCAGGGGGAGGCACCGTCCTGTTCCCCTCCCAGTGTTCAACTTCGTGCACGTTCCTTCCCACAGATCACGATCATCTTCAAAGCCCACCGTGAGTGTACAGATCAGAAAGTGTACCAAGCTGTGACAGATGACCTGCCTGCTGCCTTCGTGGATGGCAGCACCGGCGGCGGCGACGGCGATGCCAAGAGCTTGCGTGTCGTGGAAAGGGAGAGTGGCCGCTACGTGGAGATGCACGCCCGCTACATAGGGACCACGGTGTTTGTGCGGCAGCTGGGTCGCTACCTGACCCTCGCCATCCGCATGCCCGAAGACCTGGCCATGTCCTATGAGGAAAGCCAGGACCTGCAGCTGTGTGTGAATGGCTGCCCCCTGAGCGAGCGCATCGATGATGGGCAGGGCCAGGTGTCTGCCATCATGGGGCACACCCTGCCTCACACCCCCCTGGCACAAGCCTGGCCTGGCTACACACTGGAGACTGCCAACGCTCAGTGCCACGAGAAAATGCCAGTGAAGGACATCTATTTCCAGTCCTGTGTCTTCGACCTGCTCACCACTGGTGATGCCAACTTCACCGCAGCAGCCCACAGTGCCTTGGCGGACGTGGAGGCGCTGCACCCGAGGAAGGAACGCTGGCACATTTTCCCAAGCAGTGGTCAGGAGACTCCCCGTGGAGGCAGCCCCCTGTCTCTCAGCCTGGGGCTCACATGCTTGATCTGTATTGTGTTTTTGTAGGGGTTGTCTTTTATTTTTTGTCTATAACAAAATTTTAAAATATATATTGTCATAATATATTGAGTAAAAGAGTATATATGTATATACCATGTATATGACAGGATGTTTGTTCTGGGACACCCACCAGATTGTATATATCGTGTTTTCACATATGTTGGATGTAGTGTTCTTTGATTGTATCGATTTTATTTTGCAGTTTTGTGAAAAGTTTTATAATGTCCCTGCCTGGGGACCTGTTAGAAAGCACTTTATTTTTTATATATTAAATATTTATGTGTGTACCTGTTCAGTATGTATAGTACATATACACAGACACCACACGCAGCGTCCCCTTGAACAGGAACAGTGGTGATGATGTCTGTAGCTGTTCCTGGCTGTGCCCTCGCGCCCTCCCATTGCTACTGATTCCCATGGTGTGCAGCTTACACTCGCCTCCTGGTGGAGCCTCCCCAGCGCTTCTGTCCTCACTCGATTCAGGATAGCTCACTCCACCTCACAGGTGCTTTGGGCTGTTAAAGACTGCGGTGTAGGAAGCCCTTAGCCTCTTCAACAGCTGTCACTTCCAGAGGGTGGAGAGAACATTACTACAGTCCTTACTGCACTAGGATTGTATCTGAGCACTCCCAGTGTATTAAGTTGAACCATATGAAACTGCTGTTTTTATAGGTCAGAAGGGGCTAGTGATGGTAGTTTCCCAGGTAAATACCAGGCGTTTTGCTAGCTAGACTCCAGTAGCTCTCAGTCTTTCTCTCATCCCATGCCCCTGTTTAAACTAGTGTTTTTCCTCTTTTAACTATTTTGCATTGAACAAAGAAAGCAAAAAAATATCATGATCCTGCTTGCTATTCTCTCTTAATTTGTGCGAGCCCAGTCTTAGCCTTCCCTCCTTGACTTTGGGCCCAGAAACACAGTGTCTCCACCCACAGTGAGCCTGCCTCCACCTCAGGCACGGGGGGTGGGGGGGTTGTAGGTTCTTTACTGAGGCCCAGATCCCATCACAAAGTTTTCCACTCCGCAGCTCCCACAGTCTTGGACACATCTGTCTGCGTGATGCAATGGACTAGGGTGTCAATGACAAACACTTCCTTGGCCTGACTTAGGATGCGGCTAAACTGTGGGTGCTAGTTAATCTAGACATTCTCACTGAGCAGCGTTGCTCCCCAGGTGGTCTTTCTTTAATCAGATACTAGCCCTCTTAACATCTGCAGGTGAATATTATTCAGCTGCTCATGTAACTTCGTAAAGGCCCTATAAAGTTAAAACTCACTTCCTCCATCCCCTAATCGGCACGCCACGCCCTTGCGAAAGGAAGACACTACCGCTGACAGCAAGCACAGTGACCGAGAAAGCAGACTCCATGATAGGCAGGTTTGTATTGTGTCTCAGGTGTGTTTGGTTCCAAGAAAAAGTGATAGAATTTGTCACTTACCTTAAGTTTACATTAATGTAAACAAAAGTAAGCAAACTTTAAATACTAGAGTAATTTGAGTGAAGATCGTGCTAAGTTTTAGTTAGCCAGGTGGCTGTGCCGTGTGCCATGGGTCAGCAGCACTGCCAGAGGCCCAGGCTGGCAGGACGAAAGGACATCATTTGGTGAAGTTCTTCCTCTCAAGTGAACTGATCTGTCATCCAGTCGGGATGGAACTGTGATTCATCCAGAGGTGGCAAACCTCCTTTCCACCTTCTGCTATATGAGAACATTCTGGCCAGTCTAAAAAAATTAAGACTGTGCAAATAGTATAAAAGTGAAGTAAAAACAAGAGTAGAAATTTCTGTTGTATCTGGTTTTAGAGTATGGTTAATGTACCTTTGGCCTTTGTAGGGAAAGCAGAACAATCACCTTTACTAATAGTTGGGAAAAGAAAATTGGGTCGTTTTGTCATACCATTTAACTGGAAAGGATGCTTAAAACCATCCTACATCCCTGGATTGGTCCTAGTGTGTTTAGCTACCCTCCCTTAACCAGTGTCCCTGTACATACTTAAGAGTCCTCACACGTAACTTTCAGAGATGCAGGTATTTCTCTGGAGAGGGGCCAGCTTTATCATCTCCTGTTTCTCCTCTAGGATTTCTAGAGAAAATGCTACTTGCACATGTTGGTTCTTGAAATCCTTCACCGGAAGAGTTTTGGGTCATAGCAACACATGGATAGGCTGTAACTGTTCAAAGGTCTCCTGGGGAGCTTAAAACTTGGAGGAAAACACTGGTTTTCACAGATGCTCCACATGGCTGTCTTTAAAAGACTCAAAACATGTTTTGCCCCCTTTTTATGCTTGGAAATCCCAGTGTGTCAAGTCTTTAGATGTGGTTCATAGGTATATGAATAAGTATCTGTGTAAAACTGTGAGTGTGCAGTGTGTAAATACTTTAAATTATTATGCTAGAAAAAATAAAGTTACATACCATGCTGTGGAATGTTTGTTCTGTGATTATAGTGACACCTGCTGGAAGAGCTGGGAAGCAGGAGCAGAAGGATGGAAGTGAGAGTTTCTGCAGTATCCTGCGGTTACTGACAGTAAGTTGTACCACCTGCCCACAGACTCGCTTATTTTCTCCACTATATCACTACCGTAGGGCTTGGTTCTCCTTTTGTAATTTTAAGCAACTGCAAATAAGTGTCTGTGGGTCTGGCCCACTGGTGGTGTCCCAGAGGTCTGTCTTGGGTCCGCCGCGGACATGGGACCTATACTTTGTTTCGTTGAGGGCAGCAAGAAGGCAACAACATACTCTTGGCGGGAAAGAGCTTGGGGGCAGGGTTTCCTAGCTTTGGAACTTTAAATCCCTGCTTCTTGGGTGTTCTAAAAAGAGACATCATAAGATTACAAGTTTAAGAAACATGCCAAAGGGTAGAAAAGCTTGAAAAAGAAACCCAAACTGAAGACACAGGAAAGCCCTGTTACTGCTACTAGGTAGGACACTATGTGGAGCAAATTTTGATTAGAGGAAACATAAATGCAATCATTTCTTAAATGAAAAGCTATGTAGACCAGTTCAGAAGAAATGAAACAGGAAAATTACGTCCGCTGAACCACATAAAGATGACAGTGCCACAGCCACTGAGTACCTAGTACATATGTCTGCTGAGTGAACACTAAGAAATAATGCATAACAATGAAGCCTATGCTTAAAGGCAAACATTCTTTAACATACTCTATGTCCAGACTTCCAGCTTTTCAAAGATTGAAACCTGAGCAACTATCCAAAGTCCTAGAAGGGAGGCCTGTAGCAGCATTCTGTTGCCTGCAATCAGATGTAGTAAGTCTTGAGTTGCTTCAGTCCTTTCTGAGCAAAGATAGCTTAAACAGTACCCCTGCCCCCGCCCTCGCCATTCCCATAAATTTGTACGCGAACCAAGGAACATCCCCCCTCGCACAGAGAATGTAATCAAGACACCAAAGAAAGAGGAGCCAGTTCACAGGTGTCTCACTGCCTTGCTCACCATACTGTTTCCACTTCCATGCATTTCCTGCATGTCTTCCAAATGGACAAGTCGTATTCATACTGTTACTATTTAGGTGGTATTTTCCTTTGAATTTACTGATCTTCCCCTAAGTACCTCCAGTAAGCAAGATGTGTGACACTATCAACTAAACAGAATATACAGTAACCTTCTACCCAGCGTGTGATGTCTTTGAGGTATGTGCTTGGAGTGGGAATGTCTGTGTCTCCTCCCCCTTGTGCAGATGTACAGGAAGAATGGGGCATCCAGGGCCCAGGGGAATACACTCACATCCTGCAGAGATGGAGTATATACTGTTGGCCTCATCAGAATGATGTTCAAACCAATTGAACAAACCAGTCCTGCCCCAGAATACATTGCAGGCGGTCCATCAAACTCCAGAAAGAAGAAAGCAACGGGGAATTGTTTTCTAATTCAGCGTTTTTCATGGCTGGTAGTTCTATGTCCCACTCTTTATTTTAACTTCAGAAGAAGAAAAAAATGTAAGCATTCTGCTACCAGATTGAATGTACAAGACTGATCATGTGCAAATTAACCAAGTAGAAACTGCATTTTCCATAAATGACACTTTAAAAAACCAGGATTATCTCCATGGTGCTATTGGACAGCGCCAAGGACTTCCAGAGCCTTTCATAGGAAGCAGAAAAGGAGGAGTCACTGAGGGGGACAGGGGGAGGAACAATACATTTGTCTTCTAGCAAGACCGTCTTTTGAGCTGCCAAAGAGCAATGCCAATAACGAATGCATCACGGGCCATCAGCACCGCGAGGACTGTGGGGAGAGCTATTGACTGGCTCACTCTAAGTTCAAGGGAAGGATTCTGGGCCACAGTCACCACAAGAGTTCATCTTCCTCCTTGAGAAGGAAATGGAAAGAGTTGTGACATCACTTGGGACGGCACAAAATATAAGATGCTCAGCGTCCAGTCAAATTGGAAGTTGGGGTGACATTTAGTGGTTGGGAAAGACATGAAAGTACCTCTGGGGCCCTGGGAGGAAGGGTGGCACAGGACGGGGCGCTCACAAACCAGAATGACATACGGAACACAGACTGATTACGTTCACTTGTGCATAAATACTGATTTACATTTTCTATATACTTGAGAAGAGGTAACATAGCGCAGCAGTCAGGATCACTGGCTGGGAAATTGCATAGCTCTGAGTTTCAGTCAGCCACTTTCCTAGCTGTGCAGCCTTTGACACGCCAAGCCACATCCTCATCTTTAACATAGGAACACTAATAAAGCCTCACACCTCAAACATTCCTTGTGAGAGTTAAATGTGTTACTG
Source organism: Macrotus californicus (assembly GCA_007922815.1). Taxonomy (NCBI): domain Eukaryota; kingdom Metazoa; phylum Chordata; class Mammalia; order Chiroptera; family Phyllostomidae; genus Macrotus; species Macrotus californicus. Next base: position 42,909 of record VMDR010003818.1, read on the forward strand.
TATCTGAAGTTCTTAGCACGGTACCTAGTACAGACCTAGCGCTCAACACACGTACCTCAAAAATGCACCTGAGATGGAGGACTCTGTGTTCACTTGGGGCAACTAGCAAACCTGTGAGCACTTCCAAGGACTACATTTACATTTATGCCCCTATGTACATTCTTGAATTTAGGGCTCGGTCAAAGTTCTGTAGGCACCTGACTTCAAACATATCCGCGAGGGATGAACACTCTATCACGGCCCCTAGGAGAATGGGTAAGACCACCTGCAAAGTTGTACAACAGGGGCCTCCTGCTAGTCTCCTCACTGCAGCCACCCCAGGAATCTCAGCGTAAACTCCTTAATGTCCCTACGAAGAGAGTAATCCTGACTTGTGAGCAACCATTTGCCCCAGACAGAACTTTATGGATTAAGGGTGGGCTGGGGACAGGGAGAACTCTGAAGAAAAGCTGCTACCAGTGAAATTACTGCTAGAGATTTCTGGTCACGTATTACACACCTCAGCAAATAGGAGAGAGATCCAGCTTTGGGGAAGGACACTCTGAAATGCTAGTATAGATTGGGTTGCACGTAAAAGGTTTGGAAACAGGGCCTCTGGTGCTCACATTATAATCTTAACTCTTTCCCAGAGATCCTGTACTTGTTCACAGCAGGTCATTTTAGCATTTCTGGCCTATCGGAATTGCTTATAGCAGAAGATGGAGAAAGATGAGAGTCTACCATGGTGCCTGACAGGCTCAGATTTGCTCAACTAAGCAAACCATTCTTCTGTGAGCTTAGGATTTTTCCAGTGTAAGAAGAGAGAGGAGACGAGCTGTGAGAAATTGTCACCGACACTCAGTAAAAACAGTAACATGGAATGAAAGTTAAAAGATTTTGAAAAAACCTAAAAAAAATCATAGAAATGGGAAAGAGAAAGAGAAGTAAAAGGTGAAGGAGAAATGTTTGAGGAAAGTTGTATACAGCTAGTAAACACATGAAAGAGAGACATAAAAATGCAGGCAGTGCTTGAGGGATTTGTGGAGGAAGGCAGTGGCATGGAGGCATCAGACTACTCTTTGTTTCTCCAGAGAAACAGAACCAACAGAAGAATATAGATGTTACCACACACACACACACATTGTGGGCAAGAGTCAGTTTGCAGTTGTTATATGAAAAAGTAACTGTGTTTCACATACTCACAACTGTAAACCTGCTTTTGCCAACCCGTGTATGTGTGTGTGTGTTTTTCAGTCTCCATAACCACGTGAGCCAAAGCCTGTAACAAAACTTGTTAGTGGCCACTAGCTTAGGTTCCAAAGACTGAAGGTCCAAGAAGTAAGAAATATGTGAAGACAGAAGATGGAAGTCTGAGCTCAAGAGAGAATTCGTCCTTCCTCATTCTTGTCCCATTCAGGCCCCCAGGGGAATCAATACCAATCTGTTTCAGAAAGACTCACCCAGCAATAGCATTCACCAGCTACCTGGGCATCCCTCAGCCCAGTCAATTTGACACCTAAATTAACCATCACATTCTCCTTTTATATATTTTCTTTTAAAAAAGTTATTAGACATCAATCTCTCAGGCATTGAAGGGGCAATAATTGGTTAAGACTTTTGATTACATCAAATCCAATTTCATCAAATCAACTACCTCAACAAAAAGCAGGAAAGGAAAGGGTGACTGGAAAGTCACAGAGGTATCTCATAGAACCCAGGGCAGGAGTGGAGCCAGGCTCACAAGGCTAGAAACGGAGTCTGGCAAGTTGCGAGAGTCTCATTCTGCTTCTGCCTGTGCAAGCACTTTCTTCTCTCTCACTTTGCAGGCTGATTTCTCTATCTCACGAGTACTCTTGCTGGAGAATATGACCACCTCACACATCCACCTGTAGCAGGTTCACATTCCTGGTGCAGCTGGGAGGATTTCTCTGGCCCAGCTTAGGCCAGACAAGGGAACATAACACAAAATGGGTAGTGGGCATCTTTCTCACTTCCCCACAGGCCTTAGCGAAGTTTTGGCTCTTTGGGGCTCTTGGGTATTAATCACTCTCTGAGAGGCCCACCATTACCATCCTATCTGACCCCCCTCACATTCTACTCCCAAACCTGCTTTATTTGTTTCTTCACTATCTTACATTTCACATTTATGTGTTTATTGTCTGTCTCCCTTCCTGGGATGTAACCTCCATAAGAACAGAGATTTACTATTTACTGTTTTGTCCCCAGAGAAGACAATGGTGCCCACTATGTATCAATAGAGTATTTGAGGAAGGAAGGAAGGAAGGAAGGAAGGGAGGGAGGGAGGGAGGGAGGGAGGGGTTAAAATTAGGGATGTCTAAGTAGTAGAACAAGGATTAGAAGAAATAAAGAATGAGGGAGTCAAGAATTAGCTGACAGATGTGATTATTGGAATCAGGAAGACTTTAAGCTTAGGATAAACACTTTTTTCTGACACATCTATTAATACTCTTACAATGGATGCTGTGTGAAAGGGAACCCACTGATTCTAGAACTAGACTGATTTGTGTCCAACAGAGGGGAAGCAAAGGGATCTAATACTTGTTGATCATCTGCCATATCCTAGACATAATGCAAGCACCTTGCAAACTCTATGAGATTTGAGGAAATTGAGCAGAGGGATTGAGTAATTAGACTATCATCACCAAGCTGTGAGGGTTGGAGCTTATATACAGGGGGTCCAACCTTTTGGCGTCTCTGGGCTACACTGGAAGAAGAGTTGTCTTGGCCACACATTACAATACACTGTGATACATAATCACAAAAAACAATCTCATAAAGTTTTAAATAAATTTATGATTTTGTGTTGGGCTGCATTCATAGCCATCCTGAGCCTCATGAGGCCTGCAGGCCACAGGTTGGACATCCCTGAGAGTTAAAATCTAGACTCACTGGGGCTGTGAAGTCCATGCTTGCCATGTGAAGTCATGCTCTAGCTCAGCAAGGTCTTACTATTGCTGTACGATTTACATTAAATTATAGGAACTCCTTAAAAGAAAATGCTCAGAAAGTCTGGATAAATAGCCCTATTAAATATTTTATTTTATGAATAAGTAAATACTACAAGTTACCGTTTTACTTGTTTACTAACAGGCCTTTAAAATATTTGAGAATATTATCATAAGAAGATAAATAGCACATCTATAATCTCACTTATCGAACTTTTATATCTAAGCTTAGTTTAGATAGAAAAATAAACTTCATTATCCTTCTCTGAGTCAATGGGGTCAAAAATTAATGAGTATTTAGCCTGTTGTATATGTGAATATCTATATAAACACATATGTGTATATATGACAATAAAACCTTATGTAAGTTTTCACATGACTAATCACCGCCTAAATATGTGTTGAAACTTGTCAGCTTATAAGAATCACATTCTTGAGCAATTATGGGATAAAATTATGAACTCAATTTATAAAATAACTCATTGCAATTGAACAGGGATTTCCGTGAGTAGGAAAATTGGACTGGATGTAATGTGAAAGGGAAGAGGTATTCATTTAACAACCATTTATTGAGTGCCTACTAAGAACAAAACACTGTTGAATGTCAGAGGTTCAAAGCTGAATAGTCATATTTCCTTAACTAGAGGAATTTATAGTCTAGCAATAAGGAATGTTATGTTTAACTCTCAGAGCTCAACTTGAAAAGGAAATGTTTTAAAACAGTTTAATATGGCTTTCATATATCAAGTGTAATTCATTTCTTTAATGTCTATCCACAATTTTTTCATGAGGTAAAGTACTTTCTCTCCCATGGTTCTGTGGATGGGCAGTGCTCAGCTGGAAGGTTCTTCCTTGGGATCTCTCATGCAGTGGTGGTTGGAGGCCATCTGAGAATGCAGTGATCTGAAGGTTCCATTCGGCTGGACATCGAAGATGGCTCACTCAAACGGCTGACAGTCAATGGTGATTGCTGGGAGGCCAGCTAGGGCTGTGAGCCTGAGAACCAGCATGTGACTGTGCATGTGACTCTGACTTGGACTTCTCCTGCTTAGAACAACAGCTCTGAGGGGAGCCGTATCAAAAGTAAACATAGTGCAAAAGCAGTTTCTTAATATCTAGGGTAGATGATTAATCAAACTCAATTAAGGGCTGCACCAGTAACTAAGCACAGCATCACTCCAACTGCATTTTATGGTCAAAGCAGCCACGGGGCACATTCAAATATAAGAAAATAGAGAAACTCTATCTCTTGTTGAGTGAGTATCAAGATCACATTGTGGAAGATAATGTGGAATTACAGTTATCTTTAGATATCTGAAAAACGCCATCTACCACAGATAGAAAAGTCATTGTTTTGAGAAATGTTTCACTTCAAATTATTTGAACCTACTATTAAAACTTTTAAATGCAGTAAATCATCACCTGTCTTGCAAACAAGGTTATCCTATCAATACTTTTCTAAAGGAAAGGAGGAAATACCTCAGTTGAGGAAATGACTGCCCTCAGAGGGTTAGACAGGTACTAGCTCAGGTCTAACAGGTACACCACACACCCACATCCCACATCGCCCAGAAGCAAGGCTTTAATATCCAGGGCAAGATAATAAATCCAAACACAGTCTTCAGTGATAGTAAATCTAAATGCTTATCTTAGAGAATATTATCCTTTCAGCTCTCCATCAATTTAACAGAAATTAATTTATTGAAATCATCTATTTGACATTGTTAAGTATATAAAAGCTCATAATTCAGAAATCATGTCTTCCAAAAATTTACAACTGATGCTAAAGGGCAGAAAATATTGTCTCTTTTTCAGGATTAGCTTCAGTAGTATTTGACGAGGTGTCCCCTGTTATTGAGTGTGTTGGATTTTTGGCTTTTTTCCCTCAAATAGCTACCAAAATGAATTGCTCAAAATAAGAATTGACTTTGCATAGGCTGTCTTTCAATCTGCATTAATTCTTTTTTTATTGATTGATTTTAGAGAGAAGATGGAAAGAGAGAGAGAAACATTGACTTGTTGTACCATTGTTCATGCATTCATTGGCTGCTTCTTGTTTGTGTCCTGACTGGAGATTGAACCCACAGCTGGGCCAGGACTTAATCTGCTCTAGTGTAGAAATAGGTTCATGTGTCTCTTGTTTGCCCTTCAATAGAGAAGATCATTGTAAACATTTCATCATTTTCCACTAGTGCTCCACAGAAAAGAGAAATGAATATGAATAATTTTAACAATAACTAACATAAATTAACTTTGGGAAAACTTATTAATGCTTTATGTTTGAACAGCATCATTAAGTAGGCTTGGAAAACAGCAAAATATTCACTTGTTGCTTAAAACTTTCTAGTTCTCTGTATACTTTAGTCTTCTTTAGTCTTAAGTAAAAGACAATTTACTTAAGTGGGGTTTAGAAAATTCCAGGTGATAAATGTACAAGTTCTGGCATGTCAGGAAGAGAGGAAAGTGTATAAGAAGGTTGCATTTTTTCCTGAAGGGAACTTCCTGCCTCATCTTTGGTACAATGGAGAGCAAGGCTCGCTTCAGCTCCTGCTGTCCACGAGCAAAGACCCAGTCCCCTTTCCCAGCTCCCACCCTCAGTGTAAGCCTGGCTGCCATGCTCCAGGAGGGACAGTCCTGATGGCTCCCAAGCCTTCTCAGTGAGGAGATTGAAAAGGAAGGTGCAGGAGGCAGGCTCACTGGAGGGCACTCTGAATCGATTGTGAACATGGGTTGTGTGTGTAGGTCGATGAATTCAGGGAGTGGGCTCAGGTGGTTCAGTGAAGAAGGTTACTTTCTCTGGGCTACCTTTGACCTCAATTTAAGCGATTTATTTAAAGTTGGAATAATGTAGCTTTAACATGACCTTACCGTAAATTGAACAAGCCAATTGACAATGCAATAATCACCAACTATGAAGCACATTTTTTATGGGATAGAGATGCATTTAGATTTTTAAAAATAATTTGATAAAGATCAAGGTGGTGGATATGTGGGAATAAATTTCAGAAACAAAGATAAATGATTTGTTTTTAAAGGAATAAATGGATTAAAGTTCCAAACACTTCATTTCATTAATCAAGTTGGCAGCAGCATCAAGGAGCTCAGTTGTTAGCAACTGATTATCTGATTAAAATGGGAAGACTATGCCCAAATAGGTAGGGAGTGTGGACTAAATTTTATAAAATCTAAAAATACTCTGCATTCTTTACTATATCATGCTGGGTCACACTATTTTTTTGTGTGAGGAAAAAAGTCTCAAGGATTTGCTTCTTCTTTACAGACTATACATATCTTATTCTCTTGAAACATTTCACTTCTCAAGTTTACTGAACTGCATTGGTCAACTTAAAAATCAAATGACCTCGTTCATGCTGCTAAACATGAACTCCGTAAGGTCATATTGTGTTACACTGTGCGTGCATGTTGCTGTGCCATTTCCAAGTATCTCTAGATGGCTAAAAATGTTCAGGGGAAACAATGAAATCACGAAGTGAAAATGGGATGCAACACGGTCAAACTTCAGAGGAGAAAGGGGTGTTCTTTTCACTCCACCCACGGAATGTGAATGATACAGTGGCATTGATTAACCATCCAGCTTTTTCTCCAGGGGCAGGCCGGTGATGTTTCAGGTGGGTACAGATGGGTATCTAGGACATACAAGCTCCAAGCCCTGGGCCTTCAATGCTTCTTGGCAATACATGTGCATGACTCAAGGGTGTGACAGCCTGGTTTATCTGGTCCCCAATCACCTGAAGCTCCACTCACCTTATCTGTAATGTATATAACAAGGTGACTTTCCCAGCAACACTTCTGCAATCTCTTTCTCATGAAGTAGTTTGTAAGACACTCTCCCACTGACACCTTACTCAGCAGGCCCTGTACCCTGTGTAAATTAATATTGCTTTTGTCCCAAGATTATTTATGTGACAAGTTCAGCCATCCAAAAACACAGCCAAGAGTAAATAGTAAGATAAAAAGCCATCTGAGCCACTGAATGAATCTTACAGAAGAATGTGCATAAAAACTTGTGCATTTTACTAACAGGGGCATCTCTCTGGTCATAACTCAGGGCTTATTTACTCCTATTTTTGATACAATTCTTACATGCTAATCAACCAACTTCTTTTTTAATTCAACCAACAACTATACAGAGGGAAGAAAGAAGGCTGGTAGAAGCAGGCCTGCTGGCAATAATCAAAAATAAACCTGAAAACTGCTATGGATCCGGAGTGAGAGCTTTGAAACATACATAGCATAAAAGATGCAACATTCTACATTGGAGTCAGGGAACAAGCTGGCTGAGGCATCTCAGCCTCCCACGAGGCCACCACCAGTATTCATTATAGTGGAACCGAGTCACCAAGAACAAGGCTAAATTATGTTTTGAATCCACCAAACAAAACATCAGAATGTGTAATGCCTGTTATATTAGTTTTCCAATAAAAATAGCTGAAATAAAGGATTTCATTCATTCTTTTATTAAATAGACAAGGAGTGTTTACCATATGCCAAGCTCCACTCCTATTCCCTGCCTTTTGTTTTTAATTTCAAGTAACTGAGGCCTGGAAGGTAAGCTATTTACTCAATCCTAATGACAGTCTCAGAGTTATGCCTAGATTAAGCCTGGCCATAAAGATAGTGTGTAACCGACAAGCGTCCTGCCCTCCGTAGGTTTGCTGCAGCCTCAGATTAGTCTCAGGAAGTATTTATGATGTGACTGAAGGGGATGATGAGACACAGCCCCATAAAACCTACTGCCTCGTTAACTATGAGAAACGTGGTGGCAATGATAGACAGTAGGACCTGGGGGGGTGTTTCTCTCTGCTCTTAATATAAGGAATAATACCATCTCTAGTTTAAGTGCGGGGCCCTGTGAATCTTACAGCTGGTCACCTTTCCTATCTTGCCTTGGTACCAGAAAGTTCAAAGCTAAGATTGTGTTGCCCACTTTTCATAAGTAAGGGCATAAATAGATCATTAAAAACTAAGACACTGAGAAATTAGTTATCATGTGTATCATCTTTTTTCTTTCGCGTCATATGAAGCCACGCTGCACCCACACCATCACACGATCTCAAGATTTCAGAGAGTAAGCTGGTGCAGGGGGTCTTCCTCTCTCAAGGGTGGTGTTCTTCCTGTGTATCTTTTAATCTACGTAAAGTTTTTTTGGAAAACAAGAAAATATGTAGCAATCCAGAAATAATTAATAAAGTTAAGTAGAAAATTCACTTCTGTGTATATCCTTAGTTCCTAGTAGGGTCAAATATGCCAGACACAGACATAGAGGTAACTACAGATAGAGATATATAAATGCAGGGATAGGTGTAAACATATAGATGTGAACTTAAATGCACGTGGTTTTTAGAGTGGTTATTGGGTTCTTGAAGACCTTAAGTCACTCTGTGATCTAAGCCAAGGCACAAGGGCGGGAAAACACTGCAGTGGCTTCAAGCTTCCAGGTGACTTCCTCCCTCCTGCCTTCTGAGGGTGGGCCCCACCTCCTGATGGAGCAGTCTGTGGTGCCTGCACGTGTTGCGGCAGCCGTGGTCATGCAGCCTTCCTACTGTGTCGCCTAGTAAGAATTAACTACCATTTGGTAAATGGTTCTAATTGTCCATCTTACTTGGTTAATAGCACAGTCAGCTACCTGAGAATAAATAATCCAAGGCTCCAAAAATCCTGAGAGCTCAGGAACGGCTTTTCCACAATGATTTCAATGAAGCATGCTGTGAATAGTTTCTTGAATTATTGAAAATCATGGGATCTCTGGCTTAACTGGCTGGGCAAACTTGAATGGGTCCTATATTTGCAAAGCACGGCGCTCCTCTCCTCCTGGGCTGATATTACACCCCTGAGTTTGGCTCCGGACAATTCAGAAGCTGGAGGAGGCATTATCAGCTCACACAAGACTAATCCCACTACCAGGTACAATATGGCAAAGGAAATACCTCTTAACCCCTTATTCATTTTTAAATAAGCCCAAAAATGAGAACAGAAAAGAAACAAAAAGCCAAATTCTGATGATTCCAAAATAAATCTGTATTCCCTAAAATCCATGTAAATCAGGCGTGAGTAGGGGAATGGTCATCAGAGTGAAGAAACATGAAATGTAGGTAATGGGGAGAGAGATGGGGTGGGAAGCAAGTCAGCCTGCTCTGCAGCACTTTCAGAAGGCTCAGGAATAGGGGGATCTGGTGCCAAGAAAGGCCTGGGGAATTCTGGCAACTGAACACAGGAAATTATATGTGAAGCAATAAGACCTTACATCTCCACTCAAAAACCAGGCCAGAGAAAAAACCTAAAGATACAAACATTAGGTGAGACTGATAGAAAAAATGACAACTGAACACTTTAGTACTGTATAGTGAAGCTGTCTACTCAAGTCACTAAGACCCCCTATGCACAGAGAGGGAAAGAGGGAGGGGGAGAGAGAGAGAGATAGCAAATGGGGGCAATGCAGGAAGGATATCCTCAGATGTACATCCACAGTCAAGGAATTAGATTCTACTTTTTTTAATTGTAAGAACAAATAAGGAGCTCTGGCCAATTAAAAAAAGCAGGATTAAAGACATGGAAAATTGGAAAATAAATCTAGGAAATGTCCAAGAAGGTACAACAAAAAATAATGTGATGGACAATAGAAAAGAAAAGTTTTGTTTTGTTTTGAGTATCCATCTTGTATATAAATATTGACCCTTAGGAGGTCCAGAAAAACTGAACTGAAAAGACAATTTGGAAAAAGAAATTTGAAGAATGCCAAACAAATGAAAAAATGAGACAATGAATTCCTGTGGGGGTGGGGAAGGGGGGATCATACAAGAAGAGTCAGTGTGCTCCACTTGGTCCAATGAAGAGACATGTTTGAATACACTAATGGAAACATTATACGATTTTAACTAAATCTTGTGATCATGCTATACTGGAAAAAAGAGGTAAAGGAAGGATGTAAGAGAGCACAGATTATCTGCTATTATAAAAACTTAATAGAAAATGCTTACAATTGGTGAATTAAGAGAAAGCAAATAAATATATAGACGTGGAGGAAAATAACACAGGAACAAAAGCTAAATGTTTAAAGTGGTTGTTTTCAGGGAGTAGGATTTGGGTGTGAGAGGGTCATGGGAACTGTGTGTGGGTGTTTTCCCCTAAACCTTTTGGTAATTTACTGTCAGAAATTAAAAATATGATTCAAACATCTGCACAAACTTCCCAGCTCACAAAAATGACTAAAATGGCTGTTGGTCATTTATAGCATAGAGAGATGATGGAGGAATTCAAGAGTTAAAAATTTTGAGCTCCAGTTATAGTCAGTAGGTTTCGTGGTTAATGCATGTAGAAAGCTGCTATTCCAGGGACTGGAATGCATGACCTAACTTGCCCTGACTCCAGGAGAACTGCAAGAAATCCAGATAGTATCTGAACTCTTGTACTCTATGGAGAGAACATCTGGATGCACATAGAGAATAGCTGGTCAGCAGACAAAGGGATGCTAGGAAAATCACCAGACTGCAACTTTTATCTGATTAACCTGTTCCCCTGAATTACAAACCCTCTCCCTACCCCTTCTCCTCCTTCTAAAAAGGTGAGCTTGAGATGAGATGTTAAGATGGTTTTTAGGGTACATAACCTGCCATCTTCTCAGATCACCAGCCATCTGAATTAAGCACCCACAAAGATTCAATCATTGTCTCTACTCATTGGTTCTGGTAGTGACAGGGAGTACAAATGCTGAAATTTCCAGTTTCAAATAGTCTGAATAAACAGCATGGGGGGTTCTGGGGTGACAGTGAAATTTAAAATAACACATGTCAGAATCTAGATTTGGCTACAAGTGCATTAGTAAACCTCTTCCGCCAACTTCCATGTCTTCAGGTTGTTAAAGTTCTACTTCTCTGAAACACAGTACAAAACTTTTAAATGCTGAAGTAAATGCTTCAGGACAATGCTTTTCAAAGTGTTTTCCTCAAACCCTGGGTGGTTTCTGATTCTGTTTGGCAATTAAAACATTCTTAAAGCTTACAACTATTTGCATATAGTTAATAAATTTGAAATGTAAGAGTAATGATAATTTTTGCTAAAATCTCATTATGGAGACTTCTGGTCAAGATGGTGGCATAGGCAGACATGGCTCACCTTGTTGCACAACCACATCAAAATTACAACTCAAATATAGAACAACCACCACTCAGAACTGTCAGAAATTGAGTTGAGTGAAAGTCTGACAACTACAAAATTAAAGAAACCACATCCATCCAGACTGGTAGGAGGGGGGTATATGCGAAATGGACTGGTCCCTCACCCATGTGTGAAGGATAAAAGTTTGGGAGAGATATCTAGGGAGCAAGGAGTCTCAGCCCCACACCAGGGTCCCCAGCCCAAGGTTCCAGAGGCAGAAATATGAGTCCCCACAAGTTCTGGCTCAAAAAAAGAAGAGATTGAGTCAGTGGAAAAAACTTCTGGAGCCCCAAGCAGTTTCTCTTAAAGAACCCACACACAGGCTCACCTACTCAGACTTGCTTCCTCTGAGCTCCAACACTGGGGTAGCAGCTTGAAAGGCACCAATGGCATAAAGGGAGGAACTGAAGTGTCTGGAATTAAGGAGAGCAGAAGCCATTGTCCCTTTTCTAAACCTTCCCCCCACAGAACTGGTAAGCTGGTGCCATATCTGAGAATCCATCAACCTGGCTAACACTGTTTGAGAGGTCCCCAGAGACTCTGCCCCACCGAACTTATGGACCCACCCAAGCTGCTTTTCCATATTAATGGCTAGTCTTGGCTTATGCTTCACAACTTCCTAAATCCTCTCAAACAAGGAACAGCTGGCCTCAGTGAGCCCAGGCTGGGCACTAGCAGCAGCCAGCCTAGAGTTACAGCTTGGCTTTGCCTGGGAATTTCCAAGCCCAGCACGAGTAGCAGCCATCTCAGATTGCTTTATACCTCAGGCAGCGTGGCCCTGGGAAAAAGACAGATGAGGGCTGACCTTGGCATGCACCACCTGGGAAACTCCAGGCCCAGCACATCCAGTGGACAGCCATGGACCATGTTGGAGAACCACCACCCAGCCCCTGCATAGCTGATCCTCCATAGAAGGCAGAGGTTGGTGGTAAGTAGTCACAGCCAAACCTTGCAGCTGACTGGCCTGGGTAAATCCCTCTCATTGATCTGCCAATAGCAACCAAGTCTCAACTACAAGAGAAGGGTGTACTCAGTCCACACAAAGGGTGCACATTGAGTATCCAGCTTGGGTGACATTATGGCACACTACCAAGACACGGAGTCAAAGCAGCTCTATCTAATACATAGGAACAAACACAGGGAGATTGTCAAATGATAGACAAAGAAACATGGTTCAAATGAAAGAATAGATTAAAACTCAAGAAAAAGAGCTAAATGAAATGGAGATAAACAATCTATCAGATGCAAAGTTCAAAACACTGGTTATAAGGATGCTCAAGGAATTTAGTGAGGACTTCAACAGCATAAAAACTATTCAGTCAGAAATGAAGGATACACTAATTGAAATAAAGAACAATTTATAGGGAAACAATAGGAGAGTGGATGAAGCTGAGAATCCAGTCCATGATTTGGAACATAAGGAAGCAAAAAACAACCAATCAGAACAAGAAGAAAAAAAGAACTTTAAAAAATGAAAATAGTATAAGCAGCCTCTGGGACAACTTTAAGTGTTCCAACATTTGCATCATATGGGGTGCCAGAAGAAGAAGAGAAAAAGCAAGAAATTGGAAATCTATTTGAAAAAATAGTTAAAGAAAACTTCCCTAATTTGGTGAAGGAAATAGATACGTAAGTCCAGGAAGCACAGAGAGTTCCAAACAAGATGGATGCAAAGAGGCCCACTCCAAGACACATCTTAATTAAAATGCAAAAGTTTAAAGATAAGAGAGAATCTTAAAAGCAGTAAGAAAAAAGAAGTTACCCACAGGGGAATTCCCATAAGACTGTCATCTGATTTCTCAAAAGAAACTTTGCAGTCTAGAAGGGATTGGCAAGAAATATTCAAAGTCATGACAAGCAGGGACCTACAGCCAACCAAGATTGCTCTACTCAGCAAAGCTATCATTTAGATCAAAGGGCAGGTAAAGAGTTCCCCAGACAAAAACAAACTAAAGGAGTTCATCGTCACCAAACCATTATTATATGAAATGTTAAAGAGACTTATTTAAGAAAAAGAAGTTCAAAACTATGAATAATAAAATGGTAAAAAAATATATCTATCAACAATTGAGTCTAAAAAGAAACTAAGCAAACAAGAACAGAGACAGAATCATGTATACGAAGAATATCTTGATGGTTGCCAAATAGGAGGGGTTTTGGGAAATGGGTGAAGAGGTGAGGTGATTAAGATGTACAAATAGGTAGTTACAGAATAATACAGTATAGGAAATGGAGTAGCCAAAGAACTTATATGTATGACCCATGGACATGAACAATGGTGGGAGGATTGCCTGAAGGAATGGGGAGTGCTGAGTGGAGAGAGGTCAAGGGGAAAAATCAAGACAACTGTAACAGCATAATAAATAAAATACAATTTTTTAAAAATCTCATTATGTTATAAATATTTCTAAGCTTTTATAGGTTTTTGGACTGTATTGATCAGAAACTCTTGTTTAACATTCAACTCACCTCGAGCATTACCTCTTTGCTCAAGGTGTTTTCATTAATTGATATTACCATTTACATTTGTTAAATTTTCATTTTTTTGTTATCATTCTAATAAAAAATATATTCATAGCTTAAGAGTTCATTAAAGATTAAAAGGAGTAATGAAAATGATAATGAAAATACTGTGACTCAGAATAAAAGAGGAAATATAAACAGGGAGCAGGACTCCAATGTGAACATAGAATGTGAATCTGCAAAAGCTGGAGCAAGGAAATCTAAACCTGCAATGATTTTGCACATACAGCCAACAAAGAAAAGTGTGATTAAGTGTGATGATGGATATAAGTGAACTTTATTGGAAAATTGATCCTTTGCCATCAGTCCCAGAGTATCATCTGTTAAAAGACTCATTTATGGCAGCATGGAACCTTATAGGATTTCATGCATAGTGACTGTTCTTGTAAAAATCCATCAGTTTTATAAAACTATGCAAAATAATGCTATTTGCTTATTTTTTCTGAAAGCAGATAAATAACTACAGACTGATATTTATTCATATTTATATATTTGCTACCCTTTATAGCTGTGAAATCTTTACAGCCAAAAAAGGTCAATCACATATAATATATGGGAGAGGAAGGTATCCAAATTGGAAAGGAGGAAGTAAAACTGTCATTGTTTACAGATGTCATGATAGTGTTCATAGAAAACCTTATGGACTCCACCAAAAAACTACTTGACCTAACAGGAGAATTTGGCAAAGCAGTAGGATATAAAGTCAATATTCATAAATCAAAGGCATTTTTGTACACCAATAATAAAATATCAGAAAGAGAAATCAGGAAAAAAATCTCATTTGCTATAGCAACAAGAAAAATAAAGTATCTGGGAATAAATCTAACCAAGGAGGTAAAAGGCCTGTACTCAGAAAACTACACCACTCTGAAGAAAGAAATTAAAGAAAACACAAATAAATGGAAGCATATACCATGTTCATGGATTGGAAAAATTAACATCATCAAAATGTCCATACTACCTAAAGCAATTTATAGATTCAATGCAATCCCTATTAAAATAACAATGACATATTTCACAAATATAGAACAAACATTTCAAAAACTTATATGGAACCATAAACAACCCCAAATAACTGCAGCAATTTTGAGAAAGAAGAACAAAGTAGGAGGGATCACCATACTGACATCAAACTATATTACAAGGCTCTGTAATCAAAACAGTTTGGAAATGGCATAAGAACAGAAACATAGATCAATGGAATAGAATAGAGAGCCCAGAAATAAACCCAAGTCTCTATGGTCAATTAATATTTGACAGAGGGGGCAGAAGCATAAAATGGAATAAAAATAGCCTCTTCAACAAATGGTGTTGGGAGATCTGGACAACTACATGCAAAAAAACGAAACTCAACCACCAACTCACACCATATACAAAAATAAATTTGAGGGAAATAAAAGACTTAAATATAAGTTGTGATTCCATAGAAGTCCTAATGGAGAACATAGGCAGGGAAATCTCAGATATTCCATGCAGCAATATTTTCACCAATATGTCCCCTAGAGCAAGGGACATAAAGAAAAGAATAAACAAATGGGATCTCATCAAAATAAATAAAGAACTCACATGACTCCACTCTAGGAAGACAAACAACCCAACTGTAAAATGGGCAAAGGACCAGAACACACACTTCTCCAAGGAGGACATACAGAGGGCCCAGAGACACATGAAAGGATGCTCAGCATCACTAGCCATCAGAGACATGCAAATTAAAGCCACAACAAGATACAACCTCACACTGATCAGTACGGCCATCATAACCAAATCAACAAACAACAAGTGCCGATGAGGCTGTGGCGAAAAGGGAACCCTAGTGCACTGTTGGTGGGAATGCAGACTGGTGCAGCCACTGTGGAAAACAGTATGGGGTTTCCTCAGAAAACTAAAAATGGAATTGCCTTTTGACTGAGCAAAACCGCTACTAGGACTATACCCTAAGAATCCTGAAACACCACTCCAGAAGAACCTATGCACCCCAGTGTTCATAGCAGCACAATTTACAATAGCCAAGTGCTGGAAGCAACCTAAGTTCCCATCAGTCAATGAGTGGATGAAAAAACTATGGTACATTTACACAATGGAATACTAAGCAGCAGAAAGAAAGAAGCAACTACTACCCTTTGCAACAGCATGGATGCAACTGGAGAGCATTATGCTAAGTGAAATAAGCCAGGCGGTGAGGGACAAATACCATATGATCTCACCCATAAGTGGAACCTAATCAACAAAACAAACAAGCAAACAAAATATAACCAGAGACACTGAAATTAAGAACAAACTGACAGTAGCCAGAGGGAAGGGTGGAGGGGAGGGATGCTAGAAAGAAAGGGTCATTAAAGAACATGTACAAAGGACATAGGGACAAAGCCAAAGGGGGGAAGGACTGAGCATGGAACGGGGTGGGGAAACGTGGTGGTGGGAAAATGGAGACAACTGTGCACTAACCACAATAAAAAATAAAATAAATTAAAAAAAGAAAAACATATCAAAACATGTCTTACCAGTTATCGATAACTTATAGAACACCATAACAACTAAAACAATGATACCGCTTCAGAATGAGAAAAATAAGCTGGTGAAACAAAACAGAAGCCAGAAGTTGACCCAAGCATACGCAGGAATTTGACATGCAATGGACTTGATCATTCAAATTAGAGGAAAAGAAGGAGGTATTTAATAGACTGCGCTTGAGCTATTGTTTCTTCATATTTAAAAGTCAACATTGTATCTGTGCCTTACAAGAAAATAAATTTCAGTGGTTTGAAAACGTACATGTCAAAAGAAAAACCTTTTTAAATGTTAAAAAAAGTAGATTTACTTATTTTTGACCTTAAGAATTTCTTAAACAATATACTAAGATCAAAAGCAATCTACATGAAAAAAAGATTGATGCATCTGAAATATTTAACTTTGATCTGAAATTTTAGCACATGTTCGTGTACAAAGATATTCTAAAATCAGTCATTTACTGGGAGAGGTAAGAAGGAAAACAGATTCAGAGAAATTACCTGGGGGATTTCAATTACATCTATATTTTTATCTCAAAAATATGTATAACTTCAGTATATATGGCAAAATGCTATACTTTGACAAAATTGACTTACAGGTGTGAATTACATTGTTTTTTTACAATTTCTCTATTTTATGCTCAAATTAGTTTATAGTAAAAAGAAATAATGTTTAAGAGATATGGCAGAGAAAATGTGAGGTCATCATGCACAAAATAGGAGTCCCGAAAGGAAACGTTAGAACAAATGGAAGAGTGGTATATTCCACAAGATCGTAACTGAGTATTTCCTAAAAGTGATGAAAGACATGAACCAAGATTTAAACACAGGCACGCCCCCCCGTGACTTCTCTCCAATACACATTTTCTTAAACAGCAACTGAGCTTGTGTTGAGATCTTTTTGGCCACAATTTGTGTCAAAAGAATAAAAGTGTCTGGGCTAGGATGGAACAAATTTATGATGAAACTTGAATCCTAACAATTAAATATTCTTATCTGCCTGCCAATAAAGATAAAAATTAAGCCTTGGGTAAAATTCCTTTTTTAAAAGGACACTGTTAGATGTTATATAATATTAATGGTATGATAAATAGTAAGTATGTGGAAAAGCAATTATTTTTTTCTGTGTGCTAGCAGGTAATTTACTTCACTGTTAATCACTGATCGTCCAGGTATGATTCAGATTTGGCCCCCTGTGCAGTACATAGGAAGTAGAAGTATTTGATGATTTATTGTTTGTTTTCCTTACCACTTAACACCCAGACTACATGAGAATAGACTTTTTATTTTGTTGCAGTTCTTTCTTTTATTTTTTATTTTTAGTCATGACATAGCCCAGGGGTTAGCAAACTATGGTCCATAGGCCAAATCTGACCCAACACCTGTTTGCCCACCAGTTAACAATATCTTTATTTTTAAATGGTTAAAATTTTTTTAAAGGGTAAATTTCTTGATATGTGAAAATTATATAAAATTAAAATTTCAGTATTTATACATAAAGTTTTCTTAAACACAGGCACATCCATTTTGTATTGTTTATTGTTACTTTTATGCTATGAAAACTGAGTAGGAGCTGCAACAGAGACAGCAGGGCCTGCGAAGCCTAAAATGTTAACTCTATGGTCGCTTACAGAAAGCTGTGCTGGCCCCCAGGAGGGACTGTAACGGGGTATCTCAAATTGCTCCAGCTGATGTACAGGGGAGAAGGAGCACACATGGCAAATAATTTGCGAGTTAATCCCGATGCACACACTGTTTGATTCACAGAGAATCATTACGTAGAAAATACAGCATTCAATCATGAGTCATCACTGGCTGAAATTGTGAAAATTATTAATAACAATTAAATTGTGGCAGTGACTATAACTCCTTTCTTCACATTACCTGAAGAAATAATGGGTAAGTAAATGGCTCTGCTGCTAATTCCCCACAGTGAACTGGCTTTTGAAAGCTAAGTTGCTTGCATAAGTCTTTCAAAGAAGAGATGAAATTAAACCACTTCACCATGACACTGAAAATGCCAATAATTTTAATTTTTACTTTTTAATTTTGTTATTACTCTAGTGAGTAGCCAGAATCTGATAGTTCAAAATCAAAATCACACAAGTTTTAATGTTGAAAATTAGATATACATTTTCCTCAAAAGACAATTATTTAAATTATTGCATTGTCGAGTTTGACTTTTTGCAAGCACTTGATTTGTTTTTTCATTTTTCAGTGAGTGAAATCAATGATACCTTATTATGCAAACTTTGGCTAGATCTCAATGTTAAAACAGAACATAAAGAAATATTCCAGAGCTAAGTGAAACCTGCAAGTTCAACCAATATGTCAAAGTAATTAACCTCCTAGGTTTTACTGTCCTTGTTTTCAGTGTGGTAGCTCACGTATGCATGTCCAGCAAAGTGAGGTCATCTTCACTGATCAAAGTCTCTTTACCCTCAAGGTTCTTGTTCCATAAAAACACGGAAAACTGATTAGCAAACATTGCTCCCATTCTCAGTGATATACAATGTGATTTTCTAATTCAATTGAAACAGATATGAAGATAAAAAGTGCCCCAGATATGGGGCCTTTCGGTGCCACCTTCATGAAGACTGCACATACTGTCCTTCTGCTCCCTGGTTTGAAACAAAAATCATTGTTTTCAGTATTGTTTCCCTTTGAAAAATTGTGATGAATTCTTGGCTTTTGACCTGTCTAAAAATTAGTGGTTAAACTTGGCATGTAAAGTGGCCCATAGTTAACTGGAAATTTGCATAAAATGTTCAAAAATGGAATAAGTATCTTTTTTAAAAAGAAGTAAATGGTGAAAATGTCATGAAGAAAATAGGACCTCAAGCGGGAACTGCGAAACAAGACTTTGCTAATAGATACATTTCAGGGCCTAGGAAACTGCCCAAGCCAAGGCACAGAAGTGTGACAATTGAGATATGTTTGGGAGTGGGGAATAAACCATTTCCCCAAGTGAAAAATTCATCTATGGGAGACGGATCCATTAAGTTGGAGGTTTGAAAAGGGATGCTTTTGAAATATACCCTCAAAAACTTAATTCCAATTTATCTTTTCCCAGAATGGTCTTAAAGATCATGCTCCGTGACATAAGGAGCTAAAACAAAAAGGAACATGTGGGATCCAGGAACCAGGGATCCAATGCAGGAGGAAAGCCAACAGAATCCCTAAGTGAGGTGAAGGAATATCTCAAGGTCACGGCCATGCAGCCAGATAGAGGACACCCATCCCAAATGGGAAAAGTCAGAAGACTTTGGAAGATGAAATGGATAGAATACCTAATGTGTCTGACATGTAACTCAGGGACAGTTTGGAACTGAATTGAATACGTGGAAAACTAAACAAGATGCTTACAAATTCCAAGGAAAACAATGTTGTGCAGGCAAGACAGGGCAATCACAGAGTACTACATGGCTCAGCAGCAGGCAGTGTTTACATGGTCATCAGTGTGTAAAACGTGAGCATGGTTCCTGTTAAAGGTGTAACTGCCCAGCAATGACCGGGCCATGGGACCTCTATGTGGGATGCAGATGGAAGTGACATTGCACTGAACCCTCATCATTCATAATGGAAACTTAATAGTTTAATGCCTAAAACTATAAGATTAAGGAAGTAGCGATACACACATTTTATTCGAGTATATGCTAGTTACAACCACAAGATCAGGTAAGAGAGTTAAAAAGGGAGGTAAAGAAGGCTGGGGGGAGGTGAATAAGACACAGAGCTGCTCTTTTTCTTAAAAAATTTGTGGAGGTGTCTCTGACTTTATATGATGCATAGTTTTAATTTCAATAAAATAAAAAAATATATTTTAAACAGTTAAAGTGCAGAATAAAAATCATATCTATGATAATATGAACAATAATTAGTATATATGGACTAATAAACACATATATTTGCTGAAATTTCTTTCTTGAGCCTTAAAATATGCTTATGTAGATAAAAATCAAATTTTGGGGCCTGCATACTTTAAATTTTCAACACATGTTCTCAACTCAATTGATTTCAAAGGCCAGATGTGAGAAAAGTCCTGTGTTTTCCTTTTCAGTTAAAACAATTATCTTCCAACTGGCCTAATGAAGCTTGTCTAAGGGGTATGTGCATATGATTTCTAGATCCTCTTGTTTCATATGTAGTATTTCTTAAAGTTGTTCTGCCCAAAGCCATTCCCAGGGTTAAAGTTATGCTGGTTTTCATGCCCACTCCCTCTCCATAATTGCTCTTCTCCCAACTTACAAATGAAATGCATCCCCCCAAGCCATCCCTAGTCTCACCATGGATCAATGCCCTGATTTGTAAAATCTCTAGATCCCTGATGGGTATGACTCAGTTGGTTGAGTGTCCTCTGCAAAGCAAAACATCACTATTCAATCCCAGGTCAGGGCACATACCTGGGTTGTGGGTTCGTTACTGGTCGGACACATACCAGAAGCAACTGATCAATATTTCTCTCTCATATCAATGTTTTCTCTCCCTCTCTTTCTCCCTCCCTATCCCTCTCTCTATAAATAAATACATAAATACACAAATAAAAGAAAAACCTCTGGAGCCTCAAGTCATGGGATAATTCAAAATATTTCATAAGCATGTGACTGAGTCTAGTGAATGGGTGACAATCATTTTATAAATCAAGTATCACTAGTTTCAAATATTTCTTACCACAAAATAGCAGGACCTAGACTAATTTATCAACTAATAGATCATTAAAATATATCTGATGATCAATCCCTTACATGACATGGTGTGTGACATGAGAGGAGTTATGGGATTTTATAAGATTGCCTAAACAAAACTCCCTCCATTTACATGTACTTATTTATATGATCGAGTTTGTCAGAGCAATAGAAATAAAACTGATGCTGAATCCGGTCTCATTCTAAAATAAGTACATCCTCATCCATCACATCAATATCTATATTTCAAATATAATTTTGCTTTTTAGGTTTAATAATTATTTAGTCATGTTTATAATATATTTATGCTATTGTAATTATATATTAGTAATAACTGTAATAAGTATGGTCCCTTGACCGTTTTTAAAACTGTATTTCAATTTATATACATATTTTTGTTTCAGGAACATTAAGAGAAGGTGACACAAAAATCCCTACAGGTATAAGCAAGGTGAGTCCAGAAGATATCCAGCCATGTAATATGAAATACAGAGACACTTACTGAAAAAGATATGAGATACAAGAAACATTGTATGTAGGACAATGATGCCTCAGTTTCCTTCCAAGTAGGCACCTTGGGACCTCATACAGTTCTCCCAATCGCCATCAGCAGCCCCTTGTATTTCCCTCAATCTCATCAATGGTCCGAAATCTCTTCCCTTTTAAAGGTGATTTTAGTTTTGAGAAAATCCAGAAGTCACAGGGCACTAAATCTGGGCTGTATGGGGACTGAGTCACCTGGTTGACTTGATGTTTCACCAAAAAGCTCTTCATGAGATGAGATGTATGAGTAGGCACAATGTCATGATGAAGCTTTCAATCACCACTTGCCCATAGCTGCAGGATTCTGAATCATCCAAATAGTTTCCATAGAGGAATGTTCAAGCTTAACACAAAATTTGATGCAGATTCATTGTTCTACTCAGTCATTTTGAATGAAACAGCCACACAGTTCACAAGCTCACTCAACAGAGTTTACCACCCCCACTGACTAGTACAGTAAAAGTGTCATTGTTCACACATGCACATTCCAGCCCACTCTCCTTGGCTGCCAGGTTACATCAATGTTGTGCAAACCATTCTTGTTATATTAACAATGGTTGGACTTTTTCCAGACAGACCTCATATACATCTTGTGACAGAAGTGGAATTTATATACAAGTGAAGAAAGTCTGAAAATACAAAGTTTTCAATTTCTAAATAAAGGTTTTTCACATTTTTTAGAGGTTAATAAAAGTGGGTTTAATAAAGTACAAGGAGAGGCCAGTCAGGGCAAGGGTAGAGGGGCACCACCCACAGAAGAATAGGTCTCTTGGGGCCCTCCCTCCCTCACACCCAGCATATAATTTTTCAATGGATGGTGGTGAATATTAAGTTGCCATGTTATTTCTTTGGATATATGAAAAAGTTGACATAAATTTCACTTTTATATATTCAATGTTTTAAATTTACCAGAAATGATATCCTTTGCTATAACATAAAAAACATATGTATTTATCTTGAAAGTTTTTAGATACTAACTTAAAGTGTTTGAGAGAATTTATAATTTTTGAAATTACTTTTTGAAGTCCAAGCAGAAAAATTTTGCAGAACATTGCAGTACTTCTGGTCAAAATTGAAGTGTAGGTAGATACCCTTTGCCTCCTCACATAACCAAAAGAAAGACAACAAATTTAAAAACAAAAAATAACCAGAACTGCCAGAAAATCGAACTGTATGGAAGTCCAACAATCAAGAAGTTAAGAAGAAACATTCATTCAGACTGTTAGGAGGGGCAGAGATGGACAGCCAGGCAGAGAGGACACATGGAAAGGCAGTGGCTGGCGGACCAGGTGGTCCCACATTTGTATGGGGATAACCAGGAGGAACAACTAGGGAGAGAGACAGACTGTGCAACTCAGGGTTCAATGGCAGGAAATACAGCCTCAAAATCTCTGGTGGTAAAATCCTGTGGGGCTGTGGGGGCAGGAGAAACTCCCAGCCTCACAGGAGAGTTCGTTGTAGAGACCCACAGGGTCCTAGGAGGTACACAAGTGCACACACCCAGGATTCAGCACCGGAAGGGCCCAATTTGCTTGTAGGTAGCGGGAGAAGTGACTGAAAGCTGGCTCAGAGCCAAGCAAGTGGCATTGTTCCCTCTCTGACCCCTCCCCCACAAACAGCACCACAACGCAAAGATGTGGGTTGCCCTAACCTGGTGAGTGCCTAAGGCTCTGTCCCTTACAACATAATAGCTGTGCAGATACATAAAATATGGTCCTAATCAAAAATAAATCAAAGCTCCAAAAACATAACTAAATGATGCAGAGTTCAAAACACTGGTAATCGGGATGCTCACAGAAATGGTTGAGTATGGTCACAAAATAGAGGAAAAAGTGAAGGCTATGAAAAGTGAAATAAAGGAAAATGTACAGGGAACCAACAGTGAAGGGAAGGAAACTGGGACTCAAATCAACAGTTTGGAGCAGAAGGAAGAAATAACATTCAACCAGAACAGAATGAGGAGAAAAGAATTCAAAAAAATGAGGAGAGGCTTAGGAACCTCTGAGACAACTTTAAAGATTCTAACATGTGAATCATAAGGGTGCCAGAAGAAGATGAAGAGCAAGAAATGGAAAATTTATTTGAAAAAATAATGGAGAACTTCCCCAGTCTGGCAAAGGAAATAGACTTCCAGGAAGTCCAGGAAGCACAGGGAGTTCCAAAGAAGTTGGACCCAAGGAAGCACACACCAAGGCACATCATAATTACATTAGCCAAGATTAAAGATAAGGAGAGAATTTTAAAAGCAGTAAGAGAAAAAGAGACAGTTACCTACAAAGGAGTTCCCATAAGACTATCAGTTGATTTCTCAAAAGAAAAAGAAATATTACAGGCAACAAAGGGCTGGAAAGCAGTATTCAAAATCATGAAAAGCAAGGACCTACAACCTAGATGACTCTATCCAGCAAAGCTATCATTTAGAATGGAAGGGCAGATAAAGTGCTTCCCAGATAAGGTCAAATTAAAGGAGTTCATTGTCACCAAGCCCTTATTATATGAAATGTTAAAGGGACTTATCTAAGAAAAAGAAGATGATCAAAACTATGAACAGTAAAATGACAACAAAATCACAACTATCAACAATCAAACTAAAAAACAAAAACAAACTAAGCAAATAACTAGAACAGGAACAGAATCACAGAAATAGAGATCACATGGAGGGTTGTCAGTGGGGAGGGGGAGGGGGAGGGAGGAGAATGGGGAGAAAAGG